>JBBMFX010000134.1:9993686-10004322 GCA_037832545.1 Rhabdalestes septentrionalis | reverse complement strand
AAGTGAGAGAGAGAGAGAGAGAGAGAGAAAGAGAGAGAGAGAAAGCGAGAGAGAGAGAGAGAGAGAGAGAGAGAAAGCGAGAGAGACACAGACAGAGTGCGAGGTATCTAAAAGCTCCCTGTTGTTTTTGACTCTGGCGGCCTACTGTGTTTGTGTTGGCCTTGCAAAACAATCTCGGAACAATCTAACCCCACCAGCTTCCACTGAGCGCGATAATAACGGAGCCATTACAGAGCCGTAACCGTCCACAGCCAGCTGGAGATGAAACGCAATGGCTAGACCAATTTTAGATCATTTCTTCCTAACCCTCAAATTGCTAAAAAGATCCTGTGTGTAATTACAACAGTTACTGAGGGCCCCCAGCTAGAAAAGCTTAGTAGTTTACAAGCAAAATCATATTAAGCCCCATAAACAGCAAAAACCCAATCCTGACACATTATCTGACTTGTTTAGGAATAAACGTATTGACATTGTGGATGATGTGGGCATTACGATGGACTGAGCTAGGATATATTTCTTCAACACTAAGCACTAACACTATGTCCTTGAAAGTGATCTTTAACTGGTCTCCAGTTCGTGTGGGAACAAGAGACTTTTCTATTAAGCCCAGAGAGACAAGGGTGTGAGTCAAAGGGAAGTTCAGACTGAAAGAATCCTTTCCTCTCTGTATCAGAGCAGCTCTGCGAACGCTAAGTGTCAACACACCACAGGGGGTGCGGAGAGAGGCTCTTAGCGCTTTGTGTCAATTATACTACAACTACAACAACAGGTACCACTGGGAAACACACACACCACACTCACACACACACACACACACACACACTTTCTTTCCTATGCAGATAATGGAAGACTTATTTTGCCCTTTGATCCCTTTCAGACACTGCAAAACAGTAAGCCACTATTCAAGTGCACACGTCTGGTGAAATGCCAAGTCACAATCTTGCCTTAGATTAATGTGCTCAGATAATAAAAAATAAAGACACAACGGGTGACCCCATGTCCTTTTCTAAGCAAGCAGCAAGGCAAATGCTGAATTTAATTTTCCCATGCATAACAAAACATACGCAAACCATTAAAATCCATAATAAAAGCAACAATGCATCGAAATCTTAGGCCGGCTTGCAGCAGCGGCCCTGTAACAGTAATTACACATGAGGAAATGAAGGGCTTTTCCGGCCCTTTGTCAGTTATCAGCCTAAACTCTGTGCTAAAAAACCACCAGCAAACTAAAAAACCACCAGCAAAGCTGATAATGATGAAGAAGGGGGGTGGGGGTGGGGGTGGGGGGGGGGCACTAAATTAGATTTCCTGAAAATTTTACGGTAAAAACACCAGATGAGTTTTACTCCTGTGACAGTACCGCAGCGGCGGACGTCCTGAGTGGCGGAGCCTTTCTCTGTGGCATGAAACCCTTTCATTTCGCTGTTGCACACATGACAAACACGGTTTACAAAACCACATCAAGTGAAGGGGGGGCGGTGAGGGGTGGGGGGTTGGTTCATCAAATCATTTAACAAAACAACATCGACCGTCGGTATATGATGACGTTATAAACGAATGCAGCCCTGACAGCAGCACTTGGGCCTCACCCCCAGCTGTAACAGTTCAAAGAGACTCCATAAAACATTTATGGTGCAGAAGACACCCCCCTTCCTCCTTTCCACTCTATATGACCTTGGGTTAAATGCATTTAATTAGAGTGCAGGATCCTGCCTTCTCCTCCTCCTCCCCCCAGCTAACGAAGCCTCGCGGACATCCATCCTTCACACGCTGCTGTCGCTCCTTATTTTCAGCACCGAGCTCCAGTCTTTTACAACTTAGAACCAGCTCCTGTTGCCCACAGGGCTACGAGGAATACGTTCGAGGGGGTGAGAAAATAACATATAGTGTCAGAATTCTTAGACATAAAGAGTTGCACAGTGCTCAACAGTGGCCATTCGCTTCTATTACTTGCTGAAAAGCAACTAAAACTGACACAGTACCATGCAATGTTTTAGGTACCCACAAAAATATTAAAAACTTACCATTTACCATTTATATATTTATATTACATACTAACTACTAAATACAGCAAGAAAGAATATGCAAATAGATTTAGACAGTAAATGAGTTCCTTGTGGAGACGCAAAGCTACTTGCAGTTTCCATCAGAAAACTGTATTTACGTAGTCAGTCCTTCGTTAAATTAAATCAGGAAACGCAGATGGATTTCACACATTCAAGCAACGGCTGCAGGCATCAAGCAGAAATCTGGAACTAAATGAAACCTCCTTACCAGCTCACAATATATAAACTTTTTACTTTTTGCTAACAAATCATACTTTCCATTTTACTGCATTTTTGTTAGCATTTATTCTAGTATTAAAAACATCACATGCTGGGGGGAAAAAGGCTTTAAACAATTTGCCTTTGACTTTTACAGGGTACTGTACATTAGAGGCAAAATTCTAGGCTGATTCATTATTTTGGGGTCTGAAACTCCAGCTCAGCACAGAAACATTCAAACATCAAAAATATATGAAAATATAATGTGGAGCTGCATTTCAGTTTCTACGAAGGACAGTAGACAAGAAAATCATAATCACTGAGTATAACATTAGAATGTGGAACAGCTTGTGGGACTTCACTACAGCCCTGATTCTGTTTGACTATAAAACTTCCTTCTCGATATGCAGAAGCATCTGTGAAAGTCCCTACTGGCACACAGATGCCATGAAAGGAACCGACTGCCTTGAATCACCAGTCGTTCTCTGCTGCTGAGAATGCTGGATTTTGTGGTACAAGTCATTCTTGTATATTTTTACTATTTTTAATTTATTGCTCGTTTCTTTTCCAGGGAAAAGCTCTCATTAAGGTGTAGCTCTATTTCACGTCATTATTATTATTTTTATTATTATAACTGATCTTCTGTAAGCTTTCCCTTCAGCCATCAGCCCCAGGATTAGAAAAGACGAGAAGAGCTCGGCCTAAGAGGGCAACATCTGGTGCATTTTGAGGGCTTTGCGGTTCCATTCTGAATACGAGGGCGTGCTTCGGGGAATCAGAGTGAAGGAGCCAAACAAAAGGGGCTGAGAGAGCTGAATGGCTGCATGCTCACCAAATGGCACATCTGTGTTATGTGCTGCGGCATCAAAGAGCTCCACTCCCACCTGCGAGTGTCGAGGCAGGTGAGGAAAGCTCAGAGCGACGCCCATCTGCATGTCAGACAACCGCACTCCAACACAACAGTGTAGAGATAAAGCGATGCGTCCATCTTCAAGAGCAGGTTTCACTAAAACGTCGGTATTATTCAAGAGCCTGGGAGATGATAAAAGAAGGACGGACAAGTCAGCCTACCATTTAGTCCATTTGAGCTTAGGATAAACCTTCGAGCGTGACTGAAAGAAACCATGCAGTAAAGCAAAGCGATGGCAGAGGAAATATAGAACGCTAGTACAACACTGTGCCATACAGTTAGACAAGAAAGACTTTGGAACATCTAAAAAGTAAATACAGAACTCTATATACTCTCAAATGCACGTGACAGCTCATTTGACTACTTATTCTCACATCTGAAGCAGTGCCGTTTGAGAGGCACTTGTGGGAAAGCTTCATGCCCTCTCTTCAACAACAAAGGCCGGGGTCTGTGGTGTGAAGCCATGAAGAATTGCCTCTGTGGTCTCGTTTGTCAGCACTAGGCTGTGCTACTCTTGTTGACACCTCTGGTCTCATCGTATGGTCATCTAGCAAGCAGGAAGGACTCAAGAGAGGATTTCAGGCACCAAAGCAGCACTACATTAAGAAAGAAGGAAATGATCCAACACTGCCAACATTACAGAGCTTTTGTTGTATTTTATGCTAATGTTTATATACAGTCATTACCAAAATCTGGTCATTATTTCACACACACACGCATATATACATGTACAATTACTGTTAATATCTTATGAATTATCAGACATTTTCCATGATCTGAGTCCTTCAAAAAATATTTTTATGCTTGGGTTGCAACAGGAAACATGGTATTTCTATATCCATTTTCAATGCCAGGCCTAGAAGACTCTTGTCCACTCTTACACAGACACTTCAATTCAGAAAAAACTTGCTCATTAGCTGATTAGTTGGCACTGGAGTTAACACGAGACATGAAAGACTACACAGGGCAGGGGTACTTCAGGTTCAGGGCTAGAAATTCATAGGACTATAAATTCCAGACCTGTGGATCTACTCAGACACACCTGATTCAAGTCACCCCTTGATTACCTGGTTTAGAAGGCATGTCGAAGCAGAGAGATAACCAAACTGCGTTGGATCAGAATTGAGGTCTCCTGATGCACAGCATCCACATTATACACTATGTGGCCAAAAGTATGCAGACACACTTCCTAATTATTCACTTTAAATGTGATGTGGTGATAGAACGCCAATTTCATGTCAGGATGTGAAATTTTGGCCCAGTCAACTGTAAGTGCTGGTATTGTGAAATGGAAGCACCTAGGCGAAACGCCTACTCAGCCAGCATGAAGTAATAGACCAGTTTGATGGTTCTGCTACTCAAACACATTGACTAAACCTGGTAATTACCTGGCGAGGTGAACCAGGTGTTCCTGAGCAGGGAAATTACCAAATTGTGCTGGACCATGGCCCCCCAGGACTGGAGTCTGACACCCCTGCTGTAGACTAAACTCATGAGAACACACCACAAGATGTTTTGGACATGTTTTGATCCAGATGTCACGTCATTACAATTTCTTCCTTGTCAAATTTGCTTGATGTACTTCTTAATTTTTTATTCTATTTTTATTTTATTCTATTTTTTTCCCAAAGTTTGCAGCTCTTAACTTATTAATGTCCACTTTCTGCCATTACTAAGCAAATTTCCCACTTGTGGGACTACTAAAGGTCTATCGTATCTTATCTCTTATCTCTTGAATCCTTACACTTGGCCATTTTTCTTGCTTCTGACACATGAGCTTCAAGACTCGACTGTTCACTTGCTGCCTAATATATCTCATCCCTTGACAGGTGCCGCTAAACCGAGACATTATATTCACTTCACCTGTCAGTGGTTTAGTGTAGAGGCTGATTAGTGTAGGTGAGTCAGGAGTCCACTTAAGGTCATACAGTCTGTGTCCCACAGACACTGTCTCTAAAACAGACAACACAAAACATTCAACAAGAAGGTATGCAACAATTCTGTGCAACATCTCTCAATATGGACCAACCCGTTTTCTCCGGGTCTGAGCAACACCAGTTGTGATCCAGACACTGCTCCAGCATTCAGCTGCTGGCTAACTGGACCAGATGTGAGGTGAACTCTGCAGGACTCCTCATGGACAGGATGAGAGCCATCTGCTGTATGTCAAGACCCAGAGTTTGTTTCAGACGACTAAGAAGTTTTGCATTTTGGCAGGGCTATGCTGCTGAAAAACACTAACCCAACTGAGACAGGAGTCATATGTTCTTTCCAGGTCACTGAACAAACAGCTGTATGTTTTAAAAAGCAACCATTTCCTTCCCCATGTGCCGTTTTTAGATATTTGGGATACCTTTAAAGCCTGTGGGCTTTGCTGCTGGCCTGCCAATGAGAGTGCCTCTGTGCAAGTGTGTATTGCACCAGGTGAACAGGTACACACTTGTTTGTATGTAGTTATGCTCTTGAATGCACGTGTACGAACACCTAAGACAGAGTGTAAACTTTTGCACGCTTGTCTAAACTCTGCGGTCGGGGGGTGAACAATGGCTCCAGTCAGAAATTCCAGACACACTTTCATCATTTTGCTGATTCACCAAGCCATATGTTTTGACACTAACATGATTTTTTAAAGCTTTAAACAATAACTTTTTATGTACCCGGCAGATCCCGGCTCAACAAAGAATGTTGGAACAGCCCTTAAATCAAGTGATGAATGAAAGTCTGTCTACTTCTGTGCATAAGTTTACTAGAGTTTATGTCCATGGATACTGAAGAAAGTTTAACATCAATGAGCTTCCCCTCAATAAATCAATCCTTCACAAAGAATGAAGCATTATGGGACTATGCAAGAAAGATAACCTAATTTTGGGCGGGTGTCTGCAAGACATTTGTAGCAATATTTCTTCCATAAACAGACCCAAAAAAGGAGCCAACAAGGAAAGTAACTCAGCATACAGACAGTTTTCTTTACACCTGGGGACAAAAGGCACTGATGAAGAAGAACAACAACAACAAAAAAAAAGAATAGCGGAGCAAACATGGCCTCATATTCTATCTTCGGCAGCACGTTTTTAAACATGCATGAGACTGACGCAGTAAATCCCAATATGAAATGTTTTATGCACTCCTCACATTTCATGCTCTTCCTTAGAGGAAGCTCCTGCAAGAAGATCCCTATTTAGAAAAGAGCTGCAATTCACTAAGAGAGTGAAGATGACAGTAATTCTCAACATTGTCCCTTAAATAGTGTGTTGGGATCATATTTCATCTTTTAAAGCTACAAGGTACTTGAGGGTCACTTGACTCATTATTGTTGTTCATAATGGCTTCATAATTTGCAATCAAATATTTGCACAGGTGAAAAAAATATCCTTAATAGAACGTCTTTGATGGTAACAAAAAAAAGGATTCTAATTTGTCAATGTTAAATTCTTAGTCTCCAGGCTCATGAAAGCTATATTTGAATGAGAGACTACAAAAACATTGTATATTTTACAATAATGAAAGTACTTCAACCTGAAGTAAATATATTTACATATTTACACTTTAAGTAAAATTAACCTTGTTTAAATATATAAGGTATATGTGATCAAATAATATGAGTAAATTAGATTCATGTAGACAGGATAATGTAGATATTTGGGCACGCCCTCCTTTCTCTCACTAAAGGAAGACCCCATTCATGTTAGGTTAAGGGGGAGGAATGTAAACGAAGTAATTAGCAGCGATGTCTAGCCCAGAAAGTGTCAAACAAAAGGAAAAAAATCTGACATGTAGGTCTAGATAATCTTTAGGAAATGTCAGCCTTTGTTAGAAGAAACAGATTTGACCAGTCTGAGGCAGCAGACAGGAGAAATGGTTATACTGTGACAGATAAACACAAACAGACTTTCTAAATGTCATGGTGCCAAAAGAGCAGCGTGTGCACTAGCTTCATCTTGCTCAGTGGCCTGTAACGACAGCATCGGTCATGCTGATTGGAGTGGAGACAGGAAAACAACACTGTGATTGGGCAGAACCTGGGTTCCAGCTTTTGCTGTTGGAAGACTTGAGGAACTGACAGCAGCAGACCAGGACTTTATGAAGCTTGGATACTTAGGAGGTCAGCGAGCCACAGATATTTAATCAATCTGACAGCTCTTGGTCTGGCAGCCACTGCCCATTCAAAAAACAACGTGCCTGAAGGTAGTTTAAAAGAATTCCTTCAACTGAGACACACCTCCTGCTGAGACAGAGGTCTTTAGCAGGATCTGTGGTCAAGGCAACGCAGAGGTTAAATGAAGAATAATGCGACCGTTGCTTGCAGAAACATGGGAAAGCAGGATTGTACTTTCGACCACTTGCAACAGAAGCTCAGAGCCTCAAACAATGTTCCAACCAAAGACTGAAAAATAGCAAAGAAACACTAGTGCCATTAACAGATATGAAAAATTCTATGAAACCCATCCACTTAACCTAAGAACACCACTGAATAAGTGGGAGCAAGCTTCTACTTGCACCATGTTAAGGAAATGACTCTGAGCTACACTAATCCATACATGCATACAAATAATCCTACTCTATTCACGATGAATCACACGTCTATCACAGATGTCAGGGGCTGTTTAACTGATGGAATTGGAAATTGACAGAATTGATGAATTGGGCCAATTCAAATAGAGAGCAGGGACCAAAAAGCCTATAGGGCCCACACTGACTGGGGTAAGGATGATTTCACCTGGTTGCTGCACTTGGCCAAAATTGCTGAAACCACAAGAGACGGGCCGGGTGAAGTTACAACAGACTTACGGACAATGTTCTAAACATCAAATCGTCATGCCTCATTTGCTAAATGAATAATAATTGTGGCTTAAACCTGCCACGCCAAGTAGCGTGCATGCACATGAATCCTGAGCATCGAAGTTCTACACTGCTTTGGAGGAAATGCAAATGACTGACCGCTCACTTGCTGTAAAAGATGCACAGGCTGCAAAAGTAAGAAAGATCAGTTACACGTATCAGGCTGACGGCGCATACTTCAGCTCCACTTCTGAAAGGAGAAAGGTTTCATACATTTACCATGGTCGAATGACAAGGTATGTGTTGGCCTTCAGAAGCAGTTGCTTTATATAGTGAGTGTAAGATATCAGAGTAGCAGAGCATCCTGTGATAGTACACCGAGCTCCCGGAGCTGGTACATGGGCGCGGGATGCTAACAACATTGAGTCAGGGCCACAGGAAGCGTGACACGTTTGCCTCTTTGCTTGAATGATGAGTTCTAAGAGCTCATGGTAATAGCCTGTCTCGCGGATCCCGGAGACCATAAATCTTCCCAAAGAAAAATGAGAAAGCAATCAGGTGGGGAGAGGTCTGCGAAAGCATGTGTGCCTGTGTGTGTGCGTGTCCACATTTCAGTAAGTCTTCCCACCCACCACTTAATATGATTAAAGACTTGAATGCAGTAAAAAAGCAGTGTTCCCACACATAACCAAATCAAACCATTACGGATACTGGCCTGGGAGGGGACTTTTATTTACTCCTGTGCATTTGGCTTCAGTTATGGGGGACGAAGCAAGCAGCCAAGACCGGGGCTCGGAAACGGACTCGTCACAGCAAGCCACGGCCCCTCAGGATGGTCGGGCGAAGGGGGCCTCCGTTTTTGACACCGCTATCTTTTATGGCTGTATGATTAATGAGCACTCTCAAGTCCCTGCATGTAGACAGACCAGAACCAGAGCTTCATAGACAGACTGCTTGAGGTCATGGATGCTTATTCATGGCCTCTCCTTTCTCCTTTTTTTCCCACTTAATACGCTGAGGTGAACATTTGCGACTCAGGTCGCAAGACGCAATCCTGGATCCCATTATGTGCTGAAATCCCATTCTATGCTGAAGTATTTTATTGACTCATTAAGTAAAGAAAAGAACAGTCACGCAAGAATAAACCACAACACACAGTGTGAACGTGAAACTCACTGCATTCAACCTAGCCACCCAGTAAAGGAGGGGGCGCTGTGTGGGGACGGTACCTTGCTCAAGACCTCAGTGATGACACAAGCAGTGCTGGGATTCAAACCCACAGCCTTCTGGGTGCAGGTGCAACTCCCTAACCATTAGGGCACCAGCTGCCCCAGTCACATCACCGTCTCCCTCTGTGGCCATGCTTCTGCGAACCTGATGTGACCTGCGCAGGTCATCCATATTCCATTTAAAAGGGCAAAAGAGAGGAAATAAATGATAATGTAAGAGTTCAAATGACCTCACTGTATAATCTTCAAAGCTCTCAAATAGGCTAAATACTAGATTAAAATGCTTAGACCCTTTTACCACTTTATCACTTGTTTCAAAGGCAGTAGGGTCATGGGTTTCTTATCTAAGGTTTATTGTGACTGTATCCAGTGCTCCCAGTTGCACCACAGGAGCCTGGGTTCAGAGACAGGTATACATAATAGATGCCTAGACAGAAAAAGAGGTCATCAGGCCACTTGCCTGGGATGCTGGCACTCCCTCTCCGCCCTGTAAAATTCATGATTGTCTAAATATGTACTATAAACAAACTGACAAAGTGTGCATGACAAGTGTTTTCCTCCAACAATACCCAATTTAAGGGTTGCGGCAACACATTTAATGTGGAAATGGGCCATGCATATAAAAGTTTTATCTAAGTACTTTCAAAAGTTGAGAGTTAGCGATGTCTTGAAGGAAGAATTCAGAGCTGCTTTAACCCTAACTGCCCAAACATTAATGTAGAACAGAAATGGCCAGCAAATATATCTTTAGAATATTCATTGATAATTTAATATTTTGATGCTTGTTGATACCTCATTGATAAGTTTATTCAAGTTAATGTCTTTAAGGGGCAGCAGTTCAATTTCAGGGTCAGACAGAGACCAGCTGGTTCTGCTGGGTGCATTAAAATCAGCCTCATGGGCACTTATGAATGTAGATCCTGATACACAAAAGTGGCAAACTGTTCCCTAAATATAGCTGAATCCATGTTATCTGAACCAGGATTTCACGGATTGGATACATCGTTGGGCATATTTTCTGTTGCTGAATCGCAAAAAAAAATTGCCTGTTAAGGGTGTCTCACACTGTTTCTACCCTCAAAATTATCATTGAGTCTAGGGGTGTGACGAGATGCTTTTCCCACGAGACGAAACGAGACACGAGATTGAGTTCACGAAACGAGACGAGATTTTAGACATTTTTTTAAAATGAATACTATGTGTGAAAACCTCAATTGAGTAGGCTTTGTGCTGAGATGCTGGAAAGGCCAGGTTTGTGGAACATGATCAAATTAATTACAACAGCCTAGCCTTGTAATGTGTGTGTGTAATCTACTCTTTTCAGTTTAGTAGTTGAGCAATGAGGAAAAAAAATATTTCATGAGAACTGGGGTTTGAAAGTATTCTCTCACATTCCAAACAAATCCAAGATGTAACATCACATCAAACAATCACGTGCACAACAATCCTAAACT
>JBBMFX010000134.1:9981461-9993586 GCA_037832545.1 Rhabdalestes septentrionalis | reverse complement strand
CTCCGGGGGTATTATGGAAAACGAGGGGTATTTTACTGATACCTGGAACGGGAAGAGGACGTAATTTGGGTCTCGCGAGACCAGACGCATCTCGTGAGACAAATCTGATACCACGAGATCTCGTCACACTCCTATTGAACACCATTTTTAAGTAACACTGTTACCTCTAAGCATTGCTGAATAATAACTTTTATTAGACTTACATGCACCTAACACAGGTATAAGAGAGAGAAAAGGAAGTGTGGCCCTATATAAGGTTCCCAAAGTGGCTAAAACACCAGACAAACCCTCAAATAGACTGCCAGTCTACAGAACAGCATCACAAGAGAAGACAGAAATAAATGTCACAGAGAACGCAGCCTGGCAGACAAGAGAGACACAGAGACAGGGAGGAGAGCAGTGAGAGAAGGAACTGAAAAAGGTATTGGGATGAGAGCAGAGGAGACAGATCTAAAGAAACAAAGAAAGGTAGGAAGAAAAAAATAATGCAAGCTAGTACAGAAGACAGCACAAGTGTTCAAGTGTTCTTTTTTTCATCTATTCAGCTGCATACCCATGGCTTTAATGAACCCATACAGCAGCCACACAAAACACACCCAGTAGTCCAGACAACTTTTACCTGCCGAGGCCATTTTCTGCATGACAAGCGAGTTCACATGCATGAAGGATGAACTCTAATATATGTTCAGGGTGTTCTGGACTGTATGAAAAACCATGATGTATTAGATCTTAATGTGCAGCATATTGGTGATCTCTCTCTCTCACACACACACACACACACACACACACACACACACACACACACACAAACACACTCACACACACACGCAGGGACTTTCCTTCTCCCAGCTGCAAGTTTTCCACATGCATTTTCATATTCCATCAATCGAAAGCCAGCATGAAAGGACCATAAACAATAAAAGGGGCGTCTTTTAATTATTAACTGGGTGAGATTTAAAAGACTCTACTTGAGAAAGAGTGTATTATGGGTCGTTTGTTTGAGAGTGGCTTCATTATGGAGTATGGAATTAGACATGTCTCCCTTTCTCCTCCTCGTCTTTTTTTCATCTGGAGCGAGAAGAATAAAGTAGGCTTTATACGAAGAGGGTGAATAGACCTCCTTAAGCAGCGTGACTGTGTGCTGTGGCAGCAGTGGCCTACTTGGCTTGTTTGTGTGTGTCTGTGTGTGTGTGTGTGTGTGTGTGTTATTCACACATACTCTTGAGACACATGGTTTCTCACGCTCCTTTCTGAACTCTAAAAAACTCCAGGACATGCAGTTTACCGCCACTAACATGATCAACAGTGAGCTCGAGAGCAGGTAGGACTGAAGGAATGAAGAATTGACTTACCTTTGTTGAAGAGATGCAGGAACCACAGAGGAGCATCATGTCCAGCAGAGAGGGAAAAAGAAAAAGAGACACTGATTAGCATATTCTGGACAGCAAGACACACACACTTACACACACACAGACACAAATAAAACCCAAATGTGTTTTCCTGCAAGTGGAGGTGGGAAGTAAACCAGTATAACATTGTCAACATTACAATTCTGTCATTTCATAAACAGAGTGATAAGCTCAAAAACCATGAACCACAATCAGCTCTGCCACTAAGCGCCCCTTTAACACTTTAAACTAACTTAACATAACAAAAGCAAGTGGACAAAACTGCACCAGTGAGAGCCACTTGCAGATATTATGCGCCATGATCAGCGCATCTTGCACAAAGGGAGTCTATTGTATGCAGCTTTCCACATGCATGAAGCATCTAAAAACCAGTTCACGCTGCTGGCGCAGGTTTTCACTTTGCGATGATTAGAAGCGGAGCCTCTGGCATTTTGTAGGATAAAATGGATTAATATCACTGACAAACAAAACCAGGAAGGGAGAATCAGCACCTAAAACCCATCGAGCGGATGAGGGGTGAACGTAATGCTACTTAACGTGCCTGGAGTACTGAGCCGCCCTTGTTAGACACAGCAGAATGAAATATTCACGGGCCAACCGCAACTTAGAACTGAGGATGAATGAGAAAGTAAAAACAAGACAAGAGAGGCTGGTGGAGAGAATGACAAAGGACTGGTTCTATTAAGGCGAAATGAGGGCGAGCGAAAATGTTCTGAAAATTTTGCCATAAAAATAAAAAATCATGATAAAATAAAGAATAAAGTTTCTAATTCTCTTAATACACATAAATAAAACTAACATTAATTAATGGTACTATAAATGAACTGAAAAATTGATACTACTGTGTATAATTTTTCTACCAACCACATAATTTATTATAGCAAGTTATTTTAGTTCATTCTGACCACGCCAACCTGCAAGTTTTTGCAAGCTAGTAACATATAGGGGGACCTCGGACGCGTTTCGAACCTACACCAAAACTCGGGTGACATCACTGTGGACGGAATGGATATGTGTCGCAACTCGAGGACCCCCTGTGTTCAGTGCTAACTGGTGTTTTTTTAAAACTACATTAGCATTTCTGACAGCACTATTCCTTCAATGCCATGGGTGACATTCAGGGCAAGGACATAACAAAAGCACAATAAAATTAAATATGACTGCTAAGTCCCATCTTTCCACAAAGACAAACTGACCTCTCTGGGCAATTCATTTCAAATTATGTTAATTAAGCAAGTAATTACATATCATAATTGGCTTTCATGACGTGCAGTGCATAATTAAAACACATTCCACTCCCTGGGCTGTGTGTGTGTTTATTAACAGGTCAAAGTCCAAGCTGATCGCTCCACCCTCACATGAACCAACTTGTCTCTTTAAACAAATTCATCGGCAGACAGCGTTCAGTTCTCAGTCAGACACACACACACACACACACACACACACACACCTTAACCCTTTTCAACTGGCTCCATTAAATGTCCAAACAAATTTCAACCTATAAATCTCTGCTGTACAATCAATGATTTTAAATCTGAAAGCTGCCCTGTAAAGCTGACACCCTTAGGTTTAGTTTGATATGGCTGGTTATAATGTTTGTAGCAGAAAATCATTGAACATTTTCTCACTCAAAATAATCTCATTCGTCTGACTGCGTTTTGAGAAAGGGCTGTGAAGAAT
Source organism: Rhabdalestes septentrionalis (assembly GCA_037832545.1). Classification (NCBI taxonomy): domain Eukaryota; kingdom Metazoa; phylum Chordata; class Actinopteri; order Characiformes; family Alestidae; genus Rhabdalestes; species Rhabdalestes septentrionalis. Next base: position 9,990,497 of record JBBMFX010000134.1, on the reverse strand, counting down.
GCAAATGAGGTCAGTTAGTTTATTATGTCTGGGTCATTGTATACTTGGATTATTTGTTATAAAATATAGATTTTCAGTGTTAAATTGCCTCAACTGAATATCCATCTAGATGAGGGAAAATACAGAGATGCATTTTAATCAAAGAACACTTTTCAAACTTCTTAGCCAAGTATGCCTAAACACTTTACACTTACACTGACATTAGCTTAAGAAAATAACCTGAAATCCCCTCAAGTTGATTTAGCCTAGCGAATGCTAACAGTTTGAAACAGATTGAACTTGAGTTTAGCCATATATAATGTTTTCACTTTGGGGTTCTCCACCTGTGTTTATTATTTCCCATGTAATTTTCTAACTAACAGATAGTTAGATTTATAAAATGTCATGTTATATTGTTACATTAAATGTTATATTATAAAATTTCATGTTTTTTTCCACTTCCCTTCAAAATAAGAGTCCACAACCAATAGTATAGAATGCAGTAAAATAGGATCATTTAGAGTAATGTACACTACTGTTCAAAAGTCCACAAAAATAAAACATAAATGGATTAGATGAACAGTAAGTTCCATTAATAATAGTAAATACACTAACTAAAACCAAGGAGGATAAATATTAATAACAGAAACCAGTGACTATGTTTAGTATATCAATGTGTTCGGTGTGGAAGCCCAGTGTTACTTGTAGTTCCCATCAGAATCCTGGTTTGATTCCATCAGTCCTTCATTAAATTGAATCAGGAGCAGCTGATGGAATTTCACCAATCCAAGCAACAGCTGGAGGAACCGAGGAGAAATCTTGAGCCGAACCTGAGTTTTTTTACCAGCTCAGAACTCCTTTTGTTGTACAAACAAAACACAGATACTATTTACTGCTTTCTTGTTTGTTTGCATTTATTCTAACGTTAACTTCGCCAGCAGAGAGACATTATCCCACGCTGAGATAAAAATGGCTTTCTGTATATTCCATTATATGTATTATCTTCATTATTTTCTGGTGATGGAGACGAGAGTCAGTTCAGAGCCTGCTGGAATCCTGGCAGAGGAGGAGAGACTGCCCTACTGGGCAGAACCGAACGCCCGCTGTTTGACAAATCCTTTAATTGAGCAAAGAGTGGGTTTTCTGCATCAGCGTGCATTAGTGTCAAAAAGGGAATATTGCAATCCAGTAGGAAAGGGTTAATTCAGCTGGTGGAGCAGCAGGTAGGGCTCACGGCCACTGCTGACAGAAGATAAGCGGCTCCACCCAAGAGCCTCACGCATCTGACCCCTCCTCAACAGAGGTCAAACACAGAGCCTGCAGCAAGATATGGACAGAGGAAAGGAGGGAGAGACAGAGAGAGCGCTGGCCATAATGAGAGGGGGAATGAAGTGTAAAGTAAGAGTGATATTAGAGAAGAGACCATTTGGAAATTATGGCAAAAGAAGGAAAACCTGAAAGAAGGGGGCTTGGTGAAAGAGACAAAGAGAGAGCGAATGAGAGTCAGGAACACAAAGAGGGAAAAATAGATAGAAAAAGAGAGGATGAAAGAGAGAGAGAGCGAGAGAGAAAGCTAGAGTGAAAAAGAGGAAAGAGCAATAGAGAAAGAGCAAGCAAGCGAGAAGTGAGAAATACAGAGAGAGAGACGGGGTGCGAGGGATATAGTGAGAGAGCAAGAAAAAGTGAGAGAGTGAGAAAACAAGAGTGTGAGAGATAAGATTCTGAACCCACAGGGTGCCGCTGTGATTGGGTGCATGAGCTCGTGATGCTGCCATCCTGTCTGTGTTTGCAAGTGTGTGTGTGGGGGCAGAAAAAGTGGGTTACACACTCCTAGTCAGAAACTGGCCCAACGCTGAAAGGAAAGCTTCAGACACTTCCAGTTTGTTGTGCTAAAACACTTTCTGGTCTCTATTACAGTCAATGGAATATCTTCTTAATAAGCAGTGAATAAACACCAGCTCCACATAAAGGGCAGCAAAGTGGACAGGCAGCAGGGGTTTAGGGTAAAGCAGTGGTGAAGCAATGCCCGTGTGCCGGACGGCTGGTTTCCGCTGTGTTGAGAATGTGTGTTGGTTATTGGTGAGCGGCAAGCCGCACGTCTTGCCATTCTGTTATTTTCTGAGAGATGAGAGGAGCATAGAGAGGGAGAAAGCAAAAGTCCAAAACCACCCCTACGTAAATATCTACGTAACTGCCTGTGTGTGAATAAAATTGAAAGAGGCATGCTGGGACAGAAAAAGCCCAAATATATTAGAAAGATATATTTTTAAAAATGACAAAACAGCTAGACCTGAAATCTGTCTTTCTTTTTATCTCTCAGACAGGTCAAGAGATAGACAGAAAAAGATCATTGAAAGAGATAAAGAAAAAGAACAGAGAGAAAACTATCGAAATTTCACTATACAGCGAGAGAGAGAAAGTTTGAGTTCCCGAACGACAGGAAGAAAAAGGGCTTGGAGCCAGCAGACGAGGTCCAGCGAGACAGAAAAGGTAAAAAAACAGGCCGGATCGAGCCAGAGAGAAAACGTAAGGGTCTGAGGTATTCTCTGGGTTTCGAGCCAAGCCCTCAGCACTGACCATCAAAGGCCAAAGAGGGAGCTGGATGTGGCGAAGCAGCAGAAGGCCCGCCACGTCCAGTCATACCTCTCCCTCGCTCCTCTCGTCCTTTTCTGGCAAGCGGGGCGGGTGGAAAAAGTGCTCGCAGGCCTAAATATTTCCACAGTGAGGGAAGGCCGCGAGGCGGGTCACTGCTCTGAGATCAGGATCTGCCGCTGTCGCTCTCAGCTGGAGCCCACCGCAAACAATGGAGCCTAGTGTTAGACTCCAGACCGCAGCTCTCCTCTCACCAGCCTTAAGTGCTGTCACAAGCAGGGGATTCAGGCAGATTTATGGAGCAGATCACGTCCCAAAGTGAGCTATCTGAGTTTACTATAAACACACACATACAGTACACACAAACTGATACAGAATGGAGGGTGCTTATTGTGCAAAGATAGAAACAGTGGCTGTCGAATGGGAATGTACGGAGACACAAATTTCCCAGAAGAGAAATTATGTTTGAAGAAAGCAGCTGCTTACTGTTACGGTTAAAAACAAAACAAAAAAATGTTTAAAAAGCTCCAGCACACTCCATTCATCCCGGGACAGGAGGACTTGGGTAGACAGGCCATCTCCGAGAGTGGCTGTTCTGAATGCACCAGCCTCTCCCCAGCCCTCAGGCATCCTGACATTTCAAATGAATTCCACTTCAGCTCCTGAAATCCCGTCCTGAGCGTCAACTCTGCTCACCTCACAGTCACCCGTGTCACGGCGCAGAGACCCGCGTGTACCTTCAAACCATCTACAACTTCATCTACAAACAAAAGGAGAGGTTTTGGTCATGTGAGCCCTAAACTAGTTCTGCTAAAGCATGACCGGCACATTTCCATGTGACCTCTGGGGAAAGTTAAAAGCTCTTTTACAAGAGCTTCAGAAATGGCTGCAAAGTGGGTGGGTAGAGAGCATAATTAGGATTGTTTAATTAGAAGTAGAATATAGTGCTCTGTGTGAAATGAAAAATCATCTGCACTCATAGCTTCAATCTGGGGTTTTTTGTGGGACCACAGGCTCTTTGCTCTAGCTTTCATTCATTCACATAAAAGTGTGACACAAGTAAGCTGATAGTTCTACTGAAAAAAAAAAAGAGTACCAAAGCTTCACAACCACTCAACACTGTCAGAAATGCTTACCACCCACCTCAAAGAAACAAAGCCACTGCGAATTAATTCTAACAGTGATTAAAATTAAAAATATCACAGACGTAATACATGGAAAGAAGTCAAATGAATGGAATATGAGCACAGGGTATGGGCTCTTTAATAAAAATGGTATAAAAGAAATATTAATGGACACACATGCACACACACACACACACACAAACACACACACACACACAGGTGTATGTGCAGCCTATGTGATGACCACACTGACAAGCGGATGCTCTTATCAATCTAATGTCTCTCAGCACCAGTAGTGAAACCACAGTTTCCGCTAGAAAAGCACTTCTGTAACTGCAGGGGAAGTTAGAGTTCAAGCTTTGCATGTGTCCTTCCTCTCCAACCTGCTCGTCTCCACACCCCCACACCCCAACACACACACCCTAATGCCAGATTGGCTGTGGCTGACTGTGTCAAACGGCAGGCCCATGGCATACTTTGTTTATGGATGGGGTGAAAATACTGGGCCATTGAGACAGTACGAGCCTGTGGTGATGGGGTGTGTGGGTGTGTGGTTAGTTGTGGGTTTGTGAATTAGGGGAGTCTTTTTTATGGGCACGCCATGGTGAGCCAGGGTCAGTGAGGGACAGGCTCAGATGGTCCGGTGGAAACTCCGATGTGAAGGCCAGTAGGAAGATTCTGAGTCATCCTGCATCATTAGCATCATGATGAAGACGCGACAAGCATAAGGTCCAGATTATATTAGTGACTGGATGTGCAATACCCCATGTGTTAATGGCATCTAATTAGAACAACCAAAACCAAACATTACTCCTGATAATACACAGACCACAAGTGTTTTTCAATCTACCAGTGCTTTAATAAACAATAAGAAAAGGAAAGAGGGTGTAGTCCTACATATGCTAATATGGCCAAACGCCCCCCCCCTCTCTTTTTTCCTGGGTGTATCTCACTGCGCACCTACCGTGCTGTTCGGGATCTGTGACTAACGAATGGGAGATTGCAACGTGATAATGCTGCTAGATTCACGCTTTGCAGTACTGTCGTGTGAGCAGAACGCATGAGATTTCCCAAGAGGCTTTGGACGCTACCTACGTAACAAACAACAGATAAGAAAAGCAACTTTTATAATCGAGTATAATGAGTCCCTACCAATACTGACACATTTAGGGTTCAAATGTCCAAATCTTGTTTTAATGGGGTGGTGGTGGTCTAGTGGGTAGGATACTTGCCTATTGATCAAGAGGTCATGGTTTCAAATCCTACTTTCAGTATACCACCACTGCGTTCCTGAGCAAGACCCCTAACCCTAAGTTGCTCCAGGCAGACTGTCCCTGTTGGAGAATGGAAGTTGCTTTGAGTAAAAGCTCCTGCTTAATGCTGTAAATGTAAATATAAATATAACAGACATTCATTTTTACATGACCCATAGACGATAAATTTTCTAACTTCACGTTGCAAACAGGGGTGTGCCTTTAAGAAGCAAGTAAATGCAAATTAACCTCTTTTCTGATTTGTGCCTTGCTAAAAAAACAAAAACACAAAAGCACTCTGAACTGAAACTTCCCTCATAGCTTTGCAGTAAATAGGAGGCGCTAAACTGCTGTAAGCCAAGTTGATGGATATGTAAATGAGCTGGTTCTCATGACATTACAAAACAATTCATTCAAAACAAGCCATTTACAGCTTAGCCTCCATGTATGGATCGCACAGATAAAGGGACTGAATGTCTTAACATTATTGATGGCTACATATGACATCAATTTATTTTTATTCAATTATTCAATTTCCAAACAGTCTGCTCTTCCATTACATGGAACTTCAATTTCTGAGACACATCTAACTGCGGACTGAAAACTATAGTCTATTTGACTGTTTTATTCTTGGCTTTTCCTTTGCTAATCGAGTCTTGTAATCCTCTTTAACTTTTACTTTAATCAAACAAAAGCACAGTATATGCGTGTATGGAAATTCAATATATGAACAATATAATTCATTATGGAAAAAGCACAGTTAACTGCTAGGCCTAGAGGGGCAGTCAGCCTTCAGACTAATACTCAGAACTACTTCCTATTTCTTAGAAGGAAACCAACCATATGGCCACTTCTTCCTTCTCAAAAGTGTGTCACAGATTTTCACACTAACTCCATTAAGGCTGCACAAGAAACTTCTCATAGATTTTTCTTAAAGAGATCACATTTGCGTGCGTCTACATTTACACAAGCTTCCTTCTTCTACAAGAGAGCCTATAAAACTGACAAGAAGAGCATAAAGAGTAAAGAGTCATTTGTCATATGTGAACACGCCACAGCACACAGTGTGAACAGTATGAAATTATTCTCTGCATTTAACCAAACCACCAAGAGAAGCCAGGAACACAGAGCCTGAGAATCAGTGTGTGGGGATTAGGGATGTGACTTTTTTGGCAAGAACACTGTTCGAAAATCAAGGAGAACTATTCGAAATTTTTTCGAAAATCGATGCATGTGCACATGCGCACAAACCCATGACGACAGAGTGGGTGAAAGTTATTTTTCACAAACTGTTTAATCACACGACACACACTGTTCCAAATCGCTCTCGGATGACTGTGGTTGATCTGTGGTATGCCAGCTTCATATGACACAGTTTGCACTGAACTACATTGCCATTGAACGCAAACGAGTCCCATTTTCTTCTTCTGGAGTAGCCTATGGGGGAGCTTTAGTGTTAGCGACAGCCTCTGGCTGAATTAATGCGTTACATGATGTATTGGTGAAGAAACGTCCTCATTTCTCTTCCGTGTTCCGAGTCCCTTAAGTGAGATAATGGTATTCGAAATAATGACTCGATATTCGAACTTATATCGAATATTCGAGTATTCGAAAATCATGTCTCATCCTTAGTGGGTAAAGTATCTTGCTCAAGGGCACCTCAGTGGTGCCACTAGCAGTGCTGGGATTAAAACACACAACCTTCTGATTGCAGAGGCAACTTCCTAATTATTAGGTCCCCAGTTGCCTCATAACCATGCTAAGGGTCCCCAGACCTGGTTATGAAGCTCTACAAGCGCTCATTACCTGAATCAGGTACTTGATTAGAGTCATACTTGAGCTTTCCAAACCCGGGACCAGACGCTCCTGATCTAGGCCATTCTCCTCACCCAGACAGAGCTTGACCAGGAGCTGGGTCGATCTTGTGGCATCACTCCTGGTGATTACAGCCACCGGCTCTCCCCCAGCAGGAACTGCCTCAGGCGGTAAACAGCCAGGATGTCTTTAAAAATAACATTGTAATCTTTATTCCACAAAGTAGGGCGGCGCTGAATCTGATCCTGTGTAAAAAAACAACAATAGTTTATGCAGTGTCTGACATCCAGGCTTGCTGGGGGCCTTTCCATCAGCACAACCGAGAACATCTAGTTTTCAAGCAATTCGCTCCTGGCGCCAGTCTAGTTTCCTTTTCTCACTTTGAAACAGATGATTAATGATATTCATCACAATTCGCTGATGATAAATTAGTTCCGCATTAAGTTCGAAGGGTCAGCAGGGTCAAATTAGAACCCATTAGCATTCCCATCTGTACAAACTACACTTCCCCCAAAGAAATCAACAAATGCGCTGGCATCGGTTCTAAATTAATTCTCAATTCGGACATTAATTAATTCAATCAGGCTTACTTTAGCCTGGCTATGTGCACCGACCTAGCAGAGATCTGAATTGTGTCATGGATTACACAAGGGTAGGATGCATTATGTGCATGTTTACATATGTAACCAGAGAAATGTAAACCTGTGCTAGTTTATACTGTGTGTATTTACATCTGAAATGTCATGTCAATTATAGAATGTGGCAGTGTTTATGTTCAGAGACAATTTTTTGGTTTGAAAAATGCAGATTCTATAGTTTTTACACCAGTGTACCATGCCTGCCTTATATACAAAGTGGAAAAGTGTGTGTATGTGTATAAACACACACATATATGCAGACTATGTATGGTGCATGCTGGATATATTTACAAAAGTGCGTGTGGGTATAAGCTTGTGTGCACGCTCGCATATGCTGCTCATTAGCGTCGGCTCTTTTCGCCATTGGTAATGAAGCTCGTCAGTTCTGTGCTAGAGCAGCGTACCACTCCCTTCCAATAAACGTTTACCATGATTAATTACAACCTCCGCTGGCCCTACACTATCCACCAACCCCCACCCCCCCAGTAGCCTACAGCTGAACAGAAAAAATAACAGCTCCCCAGAGAGCAGCATATGTATGAGCATACATGACTAAGAGAGACAGGCTGAGTGTTGAGCATTGTAAAATATCAATGAGTCTATATATGAAGACACAAAGGTCCTGAGAGTATGCAGGTCTGGCATCCACAGCATCTTATATGCAGCGAGCACCCCATAAAAACAGCCATAAAAATAAATGGCGTCGCTACACTTTGAAGCCATGGTTTAGATGTAAATATAACACCCACCGAAACAAGAGAACAGGAGACGAACCCTGAATTCATTCCGCCTGCCACAGAAAACATGTTTAAGTGTGTATACGGTGGTGGAAACTTTATGTGAGCAAATCTCTATTTGGCCAGTGTTTACTGTGTGTCAGGCAATGCTGCTTCAATCCAGCTTCATCCCCCCCAGAGGAAATCAAAGAGAGAAAGAACAAAGGAGAAAAGAGAAGACACAAGGTGAGAATGCAGGGGGTCTATATATTTGCCCCTTTCCTGTTCTCACACAATTTTTTTCCTCTCATGTTCATAGTAAACAGTGTAAACAAACCAAACATGCGGCCTCATGTGGAGCACACACACACACATGATTTTTTTATTGTGCACACACAGATATTTTATTATTTATGTATACACATACAGGGATTTAAAATCAGGGAATGTTCATAGAATTGAAAGGTACCTTCCCAAAAGCAAATGTTTGACATACAATAATATATACAACCCTTAGTATAGTCTCTCTCTAGTCAGAGAAACCTCACAACCCTCTACCACAAAACAGCAGACGCATACATGCAAAACATCCAAGTATAACTTTTAAAAAACAGACAAACAGCAAAAAAAACCAACCAAAATGCCTTGACCAGTCTTGGGCACCATCCTATCCATTTTCCCTGTAAATGAAACTGCAGTGCAAAACTGAGCCTGGCTGTGTCAGGATAAGGAAGTTGGCCTACACACCAGCTCAAATGTCTGGCTGAGCCACCTCTCTCACACACAGAGACACACACACACACACACACACACACACACACACACACACATACACACACACACACACACACACACACACAACCAAGCACCATCCCTATAAATCACAGATGTCTGACCCTAAAACGAGAGCACCTGTGCG
>JBBMFX010000134.1:9946852-9961278 GCA_037832545.1 Rhabdalestes septentrionalis | reverse complement strand
AGAGAGAGAGAGAGAGAGAGAGAGAGATAGAGAGAGAGAGAGAGAGAGAGAGAGAGAGAGAGAGAGAGAGAGAGAGGAAGTCGAATCAAGTCATAAAACAGCACAAGCCATTAGATCAGCTAGCACTTAAACAAAACGCTCTTTCTACAGCAACCCCCGCTGGCCACCCAACCCCTCTCTCCCTTTTCACACATTATGCGCACACATTCTTCAGTCAATAATGCTTTTTTGGGGGTTTTAAATGCCCCTAATTACACAGAACAGGGTCCGAGACGCAATAAAACTGTTTTCATTTCTCACAGAAATGATTTGGCAATACAGTGATTCCATTGTGCGAAGGGTCAACAAGGTCTGTGACTGACAGCAATACACTGTAGTCTCAAGGGGTGACAAGTCTTGGTGAAGCGCCCTGTCACCCCATAAATCCCCTTGAGGTATTTACACACCCGATGCTTTATAGTAAGCCAAAGAAATCCTGTCCCTGCTGGCCCACTGTGTGGAAACTAAAGTAGGCCAAGCCTTCTGCCCACTGCTCGTCTCTGACTAGAGAGATCTGTCAGGTACAGAGTGTCCGTGGAGGCCGGAGAGTCAAACAGGCTTGAGTGACATTTCCACACAGAGAGTAGCCACCCCAGACACACACACACACACACCGCAACGCACCAGGATAGTGTGATAATGGGTGTGAGTTCAACGTCCCAAACACAAACTGCTAACTGGGCCAATCACCCATCCAAACAAAAGAGATCAGCACTCCCACTGAGAACAAACAAAAGATATTTACTCCACTTCCTATAGCGTTCAGCCCAAAAACATCATAAAATGGAAGACAATATTCAGTTTCCTTCAGTCACTAACTTATTGTACTCAAGCTAGCAATGGTTGTCAGTTTGAAAAAGCAAAAATGTGTATTACACAGAACATGTACTCTGTAGAGTGTACAAATACTTGTTTATAATTTAGTGGCATCATCCCACAAATAATACTAAACGACTCGAAAGTTCCTATCTACTCAACTCTTTCAGATTTAGGTTCAAATTTTCAAGGGAAAAATGTCCAGCCTGGTATTATAAAATAAACCTGGTATTTTCCTGGCTGTCTGTTCGGATTTGTGCTCCGCAATGGGCTTCGAGAGCGTTATCTCTGTTTACGTCAGTAATTCTTGTCCATTTCCACATCAATATTTTACACACGGGGGAATCACAATATCTTCTCCCATCAGTTCCACTCCGGCATGACAGATGAGTGAGCCAGTCGTCTCCCATTAACAAACTTAGGGTCTTTTAAATAGAGCCGGCATAAACAAGCAGAATTTCCACCCGAACCCTTTGATCTTGAGGCCACAGCGAGAAAGCTTTCCTCTCAGTAAAGACCTCAACCAGGAGCCAATCAACTGTCTGCCTCTGTAAATTTTCTTTTCAAAGGGAACCAATTGGCTGCCTGCCTTCAGCTTCAGAATGAGAGACGCTTTTACCACTTTACCTTCCACTTATTAATTCATGAGCGTCAAGCGCTCCCTGACAGGCCGTGGATAAAAAAGACTCGATTTGTGCCTTCTTATCCTGTACTCTCATTTGCTGCCACTTGAATTGCCTCAATCCCTCCAAAATGGTGCCGATATTAATGTGTGTGTGTGTGTGTGTGTGTGAGCGCGTGCGCGCACATGGAGATAAGCTTGCAGTGCATGAATACACTAGCTGTGTGGGTTTTTTTTAATGGCTAAAACTCTATCAAACTCTCAAGCTTGATATTAATTATTGGCACAAGAAATTCAGGTTACCAGAAGCGGTTTCTGTCTAGTCAGAATATTTTATAGTGAGGTAACAATAGGGAAAGGTGTAAGCTCTGAAAAAGGGTGTATTTCTTTAGACTTGCTGTACAGGATCACTTCATGAGGGCCTTTTGTTAAGGGGTTTGGTGGGGTATTTCTTTGGTCACCCCCCATCCTTGAAGGCCTGAAGGGAATTTCCCTATGATAATCCCCCTGAATGTGGGTCAGTGAGCAGGGGACTCAGCACAGGCCACACAGGCAGAAACAGACAGAGGGGGTCACCGTTGGGATCAGTGCTCACGCATGCAGACATACACACAAGAGACACATGGCTGGAGTAAAAAGGTAAGTTTGCACAGTGAGTCTCCCATAGCAAAGAGGACATCTATATTCTGCCTTACCTTCTCCAGAGCAGGCTCTCTCAGGCTTGATAACCATATCTCTAGCCATGAGGGAAACTGTAAACATGCTAAACTAAACACAGACCCAACCTGCAGGGCTCCGCAAACACACACACACAATTTTTAAAAAGATTCACTGATTAAGATAAGGCACTCGCATCACATTATGCACAGAAATATATAATCAACTATCATTAATTAAGCAGAACTCTATTTTGGCTAATTACCTTTGCATTAGCATCTAACCCCCCCACCCCACCTCACACACACACAATCACGGGCCACTGCTTTAAGTGAGGTAGGATCATGAAAAATTCATGATTTATTAATGCGACAACAGAAACAAATAACAGAAGCGGTAGGGAAGCTTGCCTCAAAGATGTTGGGCATGCAGAAATCGCACAAAATAAACATTTGAGTTAACCTCAGCACAGGCGGCCCAGCACGACAGAACAAGCGCCATCACAGAACTATGTTTTGTCGTGTACAATTAGAGGCAACCCCCCCCCCCCACTCTCCTGAAGATGACCTGAACGAATCTGAACTTTCGAAAGTGCCTGATTTGATTAAGCTCATGCCACACCGTGTCCTTGAATGTCCAAGAGCAGGGCTGCCACCTAATAAAGTCAATAAAGGTGGAAATACCCAGGTTAAATATTACCATGTTAGACAAGGCATCACCCAAAAGCCCTTTTACGGGAACTCTGGACTACAAATATTACCCTTCCACATCTGCTCATTTTCCAGTAAACAGGATTTGTCGGATTTAAAAAAGAAATGAGAGGAGAAAAAAATCTTTGACACTGATGGAGCAGCAGCTCGCATGCCAGATTGAATATCCCCCCATGGATGGGGGATTTAAAAACATTTCCTCCATCTGTATCTGATCAATGTGACAAGATCCACAAACAGCGGCGAGATGGATAGGATTTCCTCTGAATTCCCAGCCAGTGTCCGGCGAAGGCTTTGAATGATTCTCTTGTTTACTAATGCATGGCATGGCACTAGAGACTTATCTCATCTTGGTAAAGGAGGAATTCGGTCCCCAGTGCCAGCTCTCCACTAAAAGCATGACAGGCACTCAGCTGGACCACCAGTGCTTCAGTCAGGCAGGTGGAAGGTGGTTTAGAGCGGTTGCTGACATTTTCATGGGGATGTGTAAAGCCTGGATATAAAATAGTAGCAAAAGTTCATACTTTGCTTTCAAATGTTGTCAGGCATGAATTAAAGAGAACGTATTCAAACCCTGGTACTAATGTTAAAGCTTAGGAGCCACAAATCGTAGGACCACCAAAATAGAATCAGTCCTTAAATCCCAGGGAAGGAAGCTGCTGTTTTAGACACAAACCAATAACTTATTTCTCATACAGTACCATGCATAACACTTATATACCTGTGAAAATAATACTTAAACCTATTTAGGAGTAATGTTTTTAACAGCTAGAATAATAATACATTGAAACAATAATACTGTAAATAATCATTTTAACTATGTATATTTTAAGTGTATCTCCTCATGGAAGCCCAGTATCACAATGTAGTTCTTATCAAACATCTCATTCAGCTCAACTGATACTTCATTAAAGCAAAAACTACACATGGAGTTTCATAAATCAGTACAAATCTGGAGATATTGAGGTGAAACCTGGAACCTGTGATAATCAAACCAAAACTACAAGCATTTTTACAAATCAAACAAATGTTTATAGTACTGAATGCCATGCTTTGCTTGTATTGATTACTGCTGAGATAAAAGGCATTAAACAGTTTGCGCAGTACCATCTATAAACTAACCACAGCTAATATTAGAACATGAAAGGTATACAATCTAATTTATTGCAAAGAAGCATGGTTTAGCAAGTTTGCCTGGTTGAGTCCAACCCTCTTCCTTGGCTGAGAGTGCTGGACAGAAGCCAAGTCTGACCTAATCTCCCTAAGGGGGAAACGGGATTAACTAAATGTACCAGATAGAGATACTATCGTGGCTTCTTTTGACACTTATGCGTGGATGAAACTGAGACGGATGGCTGGAACGCTAGGAAAGGGAAAGCTGGATTATTACAGGTTAATTTAGATGCATAACATGACTGTTCAAAGGGGAAGAAATAAATAAGGCACACTTGGGTTTCATCAAACCAGCCAACATAATTTGCTCATTTCAATCAACGTCACCAGCTCCCCTGCCCACATACACATAGAAAACACCACAGTAAGAACACCGGCCTGCGTCAGCGGCAGCATTTCTGCTGCCCTCAGCTCACTCGCCTTCCAAACAGCTGTCCACAAACACACTCACTTCCCAATTAACATCAGCGTGTCCTGCTGAGCAGCACCTCTGCAGTGTCATGGGAGGGAAGGGTTCGATGCCAAAAATATCCCGGCACATTAGCGCCATGCCCAAGCAGGAGGGAGCGCGAGTGGGAGGATGAGCGGTGACCTGGCGCAGGTGCACAGCTACAAATACTCCTCGGGAAAGAATAGCTCTACAGTCACGGATGGATAGGCACCTCTGACTGGTAACGCACATTTAATTACAGCAGTATTCGACAGGGGCATAGTGTATAGATTTGACGTACACGTTAATTCAAAGCTGCTGTACATTTCAGTCCCAATGTTACAGTTAAATTAATTTTATTGCAGTGTTAAAGCCACAGGCAGCAAATACTTCTCTTGCACAAAACTTGGAGGTAATATTTGCACTCTGCCGAGGTCAACAATGACACGTCCATTTCATTTCACCCTCCAGTTGATCTGCAAACTGCTTAACATTCAGGTAAATGAAACGTGTCCAAGCATATCCGACTTAAGCTGCGACATCATAAGCCGGGAGAAGCGTGTGAAATATGAGATAGGAGAAATTCCATGGCTGGAAAGAGTGAAAAGTAGGGGAAAGTGCACCGGCCCAGTCATTCACACGGATGCGAGTGTAATGGGGTGAGGCTCTTTCAGGCCTGAAATGCAGAGTCAGGGCCTCCAGATCACAACTCAAAGCTTTCTGTGCCCACCCTCTCAAAAGCTCTCAATGGCAATAAAAACTGTTCACAATCTTAAAATCACACACACACACACATACCATGTGCCCGGATAGTCTCTGGAACAGTCGTGGCAAACAGAGCTCTAGCGGTAGATTCAATAAAATTTGGAGCTCGGCTCTGTTTTATTTGTATGCCCATTTTTTAAAACCACAAAACATTGTTAGTCTCCAAAAAACAGCCTAACAGAAATGCAGGTCCAGACCTCTAATAAGCAATTAGACTGCAGGGAAAACTCCCTGAGAGCATCAGGAAGAAACACTAAATACTTGAAAAGGAAATCTCGTTCTCCTACGAGCCAGGCCAATAGCGGAATAACAATAATATAAAACTAGATTAAACAGAGGGATTCCGATCACCCAGAGGGAAAATCCATGAGAAAAGCCTGTGATTAATGCTAAGTCTAACAAAGAGCCGGCGGCTGCCTGACTGGACCTGTACAGTTAGAGTATGATTGATATGGCATGGTACAAGATGATGAGAGTGTTACTGACAGGCTTGTTAAAGCCCTCGCATATTCCAATAAACACAGACCTGCAAACAGGCACTGGAAAACTACTGGCATGATATTTTGTATTTCTCAGCTCCAGTTAAAGGGAACCACCTGTGCAGCATCATCAAGTGAGGCTCTACCTGAGGTGAACCCTGTGTGTCAAAGTAGGAAAACAAACCACAGAAAGTCCTGGTGGGCCTTTCAGTGAGCTCAGTAAATTAAACCAAAAACTGAAGGGTGCCCAACAAGGGATTTTTAATTCTCCTACTGGCTGTCCTGGTTTTCAGTGTTATCTGTGCAGCTGACAAATCCTGCTCTGTAAAACCACACACCAGACCTTTAACCTGGAACCTGTCATATAGAGAGCAGAGAAAAAGTGCAGTACCACCAGAGGAGGTGTCCCCCTCACTGATGGACATACAGGAGGGACGCCCAGCTCAAGTTATGGAGAGTCCCACTCCAGCACAGTCTGATGATTCCCCTGCTCTCACACACACCACTGGCCCATCTCACCGGGTTCAGCAGGTGTGGGACATCCCAGCCGTGCTGGACTGTGGCCCTCCAGGACCTGATGTCGATGCCAGGAGGTGCAAGCCAGGACTTGGGGTGGAACTTACTTGTCATACTCTGCGTTGTCCTTGTCGCAGCGCGCGTCCTTGTGCTTCTGCCAGTCCTTGCCGTGTTTGCAGGTGGTCAGCAGCACCACGTCCTCCGCGTTGTGCACGTGGTAAAGTGCGTTGCGCGTGTCCGAGCCGATTCCGGTCAGGTAGCGCTTCCCCTTAAACACTAGCATGTACTTGCGAAAGGGTGGGATGCTGTTGGCCCTGAGGTGGCCCCTCTCTCCGCCGCTGCGAGGGTGCTCCTTGGGGAAGAGCGGGATGGACACGTCAAAGCGCGGCCTGAAGTTCTCCGTGCTCACGCTCGCCTTGGCCAGCATGGCCTGACCGATGTCCAAGCCCAGGTCCTCCGTGTAGTCTGGCCACGTGCCCGAGTACAGGTTAAAGATCAGGTGGTTCCGGCCGTCGTTCCAAAGCGGCAGGCTCTGCACCTTGCTCTTCAGATTGTGCACGTAGTGCGGGGACAGCTGGTCCCGGTCCAGCGTGTCCAGGCTCAGCACGAAGATGCACGCCTGACCCGGGTCCGAGGTGTAGAAGCGCGAGCCCTCGATCGCCGCCAGGATGCTCTGGTAGTTCTCGGAGATCTTGTCGCCCTTCTGCTGTGGGTACACGTACACCTTGAAGCCGTTCCGCCGGCACAGCGAGAAGTCGAAGCACGAGTCCATGCGGCAGCGCTTGCCCCGGTAAACGCTCGCGTGCAGCTCGCGCTTCTGCCGCGGCGACACGTGCGCGTTGTACTCCTCCGTGTCTCCTTCGTCCCATGGGCTGAACGGCTGGAAGGGCTCGGACGCGCGCGGCCAGGGCTGCCCGGAGCGCCGGCCGCCTCGCGCGCGCTCATGCCGGCTGGTGGCCGGAGCGGGTCCCGGCACGCCGCCGAAGTACAGCAGCAGGACGAGGGAGGCGCCCGTCAGCACGGAGATCAGGTAGCGCTTTTTGGCCTGCATGGGTCGGCGAATCGGCGGGCGCTCGCAAACCAAGGTCGGGGGCTCCGAGTCGGGCTGTCTCACCGCCTCCGGCTCCGCGGCTCCGGCGCCATCTTCCAGCCTGCACGGGGTTGCTCGCGTCTTCCCTCTGCTTCGGATTCCGTTCCCGCACCAAGAGGCCGATCCAGCGCATGTGGGCGACTTGGCAGGCTATTCCGACACTCTCCCGAGTTCTGCTTTCAGCATGGCACGACTCTCCCGGCTCTGCCCTGAGGCACACGGAGAACTCATCGGGCTCACCAGCACGAGACTGTACGGACCAGTACACCACCCTGCAGCTACCGCACTCGCTTCACCCGTCCCAGCTTCCAACCAACTTCCATCCAGTCGCGGTGGGAGGAAGGGAGTTGAGGGGGAGAAGGGGGGAGGGGAAGGGGGTCCTCGTAGTTCCCTTCCTTTGAGAGAGCTACAGAGTGGGGATGTGAAGTCCTTAAATACAAACTGAGATTTGTTGTTTAAACACGTAAAGCCACGTCTCGTTTCACTCCATTTGCTGCCGAGGAAAGCGCGTGGAAATAAGGAGAAGAGGGGGGTCTCACCGTAGCCACTGTAACCTCACAAATCCCTGCATTTCTTTCTTCCTGCGCTCTCGGCAGACCGTCACCCGTGAGTGAAATACATCCGATTAATGGGTCCTGTCATGGGGACGGCGGGATGAGGACAGCGGGACGGAGAGAGATACAAGCCGTGAGAAGCGAAAACAGCGGCGCGATCCGAGGCTGCTCTCTTGGTTTAGAAGTGGAAAGACAGCCTGGGTCCTGATCCCCCTCTCCTGCTCCGCTCCTCTCTCTCTCACTCCCGTCCCGACACGACGGCAGCTCTACGCCCCGCCCCCGCGCTGCGTCCCGTGCTCTCATTGGTCAGAGTCCCGGAGAGGAAGAGGAGGTTCACACCGCACCCATTCATTACCAGAGCACTGCCGGCCATGATGCACAAAAACATAGAGAAACTGGCTTCACTGGGAGGTGTGGGAGACGCTAGCGGCTGACGTGAATTTTGTTTGTATTTCTCCGTTTAAATCAAAGAGAGGAATGATCAAATACAGAAAGCTGACAAAAATATCTTCAACGGCATGACACATTTTGTCAAATTTGCCTTGAGAAAGAAATTCAATAAGTTTATAAGATAAAGCAGTGCCCCTGAAAAGTCATTAAGATGTTTTCATAAGGCATTTTGAGTAGGAGAGCAGTGCTTTACTGGAAGGAGCGCGAGACACGAGAAAAGAAGCGGTTGCAGCGAATTTAGCAGCAATTAATCAAGTCAAACAAATCTAAGAATACGAGGCTACAACAGCATGCCACCAATCCACACTTGTCCCTTTTCAAACTGGCCTGTTAATTTGTGCAAAGGTGGCTGGTGCAGTAGCAAGAAGAGCGATGCACATGCTTAGATTAAGTTTTGCTGTACAGCTGCATTTTTGATAATAGTGCATGGTATCCATACATCTGTAGTTTGACATGTTCATCAAGCAGTTTGATTAGGAGAGCAGGGCTTTGCTCAGAGAAGTGAGAGAAACAAAAAAAAAGTGGTTGAAGTGAATTAGTTGGACTTGTTCCATTGAAATAAAAATGAGGATTAATCACCCCAGCCTGATGAGGCTACAGCATGGCACTAATGCAAACTTAAGAGAAAGAGGTTTACTTTCACCCACATATACTATCATTGCAAAACTGGGAATGTGGGTGCTGCATGAGCAAAAAGAGCAGTTGAGAATTTCTTTTAAAAGTTTATTTTCCCCTCAAATCTGTTACCGTTAATCAGGGCCTTTTATGAACAAAAATTGTGCCCCTGTTTTCCACACCCTGTTCCTTCATCATGGACCATTTAGAAAGATACTCATGTAGTTTTTATACTGAGGGACATATGAGAAGCGTTTCCACCTAATTTCTGATCCTAGCAATAACATAATACTCAGTTCTATAAAAAGTTTTGCGGACCAGTTAATATATTCTATATATGTGCAATTCTATTTTATACTACCGTACATGTTAACAATATATTTGTCTTACTGAAGCATGCTAAATACTTGAAATGTTCTAAAGGGTTTTATTACACAAGAACAAATCAAATTTGCAGTGGCCAGCAGTGAACAACTTCTAATGAACCAGAAGTATCGTTGTTCTGCTGCATTCTTGATCACAGGGGCATTTGTAGTTTGTACAATATCGACAGTAGAACGTGATAATAAATTGTCTCCTTTCAGAGAAATGGGATGGTAAATCAAGAAGTTTACTAGATCAAGCACTGCTCCTGAAAATTCACTTAGACATTTTCATCAGGCAGTTCGATTAGGAGGGAGGTAATTACTCGTGCAGACCTTGGTGAGGAGGCTGGGAGAGAGGCCAGGATCCCGGGGTTAAACACTGGAGCACTGGTGCAAAGACAGCCTCTCAAATAAAACATGGCACCTTCATTTTTCACTCACCTCTTTGGACCTCACACACAAGAGTTTAAGACTGAATGGGCGTCAGAGGGCTATATCAGGGTCACGCTGGTTAAAAGGGTGCTTTAGTTTAGAGTAGAAGTTTTTGGTCGACTAGTAAAAGAGCAAACACAAAAGTTTGGCATTCTTGAATGGTAGGCACAAGCATTTTGTAGTGAGGTCAGATGCAAATAAACAGTAGTAGAATATTTTGATATTAATAACTACACCCTTTAGAGTGTAAACTGTAATTTAATTCACGAGAGCATAGAGAACATCCTTGATAATAGGAATGATTCAGGATCTTTCGAGGCCGATGAAAAACGGAGCTGAAGTATGGCATGTTTCATATTCATTTTTATGTGCCCTTTGAGGAACAAAAATTTGCTTCTTTTTTGTTTGAAAGTAAACAAAATTATGACAGAACAACACTGTTTATATAAAAACAGCTATTGAGTTGTTTCTGTTTTCTGTTGCGTGAACTGAAGTGCGAACACCATACAACAAAACAAAATCTCAGCAGTAACCGACCATAGCATACATTTTGTGGGGCCAGAGAACACATATCTTTAATTTCTCATATGATCATTTTCAAAGGTTATGTCTTACTATAATGTTATAACTGGAGTCGATTGTCCCAGATTTTTAGGTCCTCAGGCCTTTTCTTATGAGGCACCTGCCCCACCGGCCTGGTCAGTAATCCTCACTTGCTTGCTATGTTTATTTTTTTCATTTTCTAATATGTAAATGAGTAACTAATGAATTACTGATGTCCTCTGGTCCAGCAATGGAGTTCTCTACTCTGCAGCAGCAATGTTCCCTGACCTGCACCCCAGAGTTCTCCAGACCACTGCCTTGCTTGCTGCTGCTCATTTACTCCCCTACACTTCACTGCCTGCCTGCTGAATAAAGCGGAGCATTTAATCCTGTTATAATGACTTATTAATTATCCTTATCAATCATAGCTAATCGCAGCTATCACTTGTGCTAGGGGATCTTTTTCTTTTTTTTCTTTCTTTTTTTTTTTTTTTAAGAAGGAGAGAAGTAAATGAACAGATTGCAGTGGCTGTCCGGTGGAGAGGTGGATTACCTGCAGAATTTGCTTTTGTTCCCTTGCTGCAGATAAGCGGCCCTTCGCTAAAGCACTTCCCCTTCCCCACAGCATGGCAGGCTGCGATAAAGAGCCCCAAATTTGGGCCGCTGTAAACAAATACCCATGTCTGGAGGAGGTGCGCCGCGGGTGCAGAGAGTTCTAAGCACAGCGAAAGACAAAACAGCCTTTGAGAGTCCTCTAGCAGCCGTGATTCATGGGCTGATAAAGCCACGCCGGATGATGTAACTCTGCATTCCCTGAGTATCCCGAGCAGGCGGTGGGTGCAGTGGCATGAAGTGGCTACAGGAGCGAACGTGGCAAGACAACTTCGCAGCCAAAACACACCCTTATTGCAAAGCCTTGACAAATGGATACGGCACCTGCGGAATGAACAATGGAGGCCGTGCCCATGCAGATGCTGAATTAGATCCTTGTCTGTTTGCGGGTTAATTGTTGGCAGGATGATGATTGCTTAAGAGGCCATAGGGCGTCTTCAAGACTGAAATGGACCTGAAATATTTCAAAAGACTGTGTCAAGCGACTCAGTATTTCAGTGGCTATTTGTGATTCTTTGGCTCCAGATCTACATACCGTAAGGTATCCTGGCAAACCACTGTCTCATTAATTACCTGAATTAGTGACTGGCATGCAGGTGTAAGCAACATTTTTGGTTACATTGATAAAGTAACATATAGGGGGGGAAATGTGGTCTGTGAAAAATGTATGGCACATTATATATACATGTAAATGTTTCTCCAGTATGTTGATCTAAAATTATAAACCTGCCCTAAAATGAGAGGAAAACAGGTTTGCCCAGGTTGCCCAATCTTTTCCGCACACCAAACATAGTCACAAGAAGTCCTGTTTATATTGTAAGACTTTTCCTTTTTCATGTCCTTTTTTAACTATCTAGTGTTTAATATTCCTCAAAACAAACACAACCCCTTTATCCCTAGAATGCAGCGGTCATTTCCCTGCTTCCAATAAACAAATCCAAATCCAGCTCTCCTCAATGTGCGGGCTCGGGTGCTACAGTGCCAGAGGCATTTAGGGAATCGAAGCACTGCTCCATGACTAAAGCAGGCATGGCCACTGAGTAGGAGTGTAGTCTGAAGTTCTGCTGCTCTTGTTTAACTCTCCCTGATGGCTTCCGGGCAAACGAAGCTTTAAAAAAAAAAGCAAGAGAGAGAGGGAGAGAGAGAGAGGGATTAAAAAAAAGGGAAAAAAATCACAGCCTTTCAAAGCACAAGTGCGGGTGTGGGATGACTAGATATGTCCTCGTTTCTTTATTTATTTAAAATGACCTTTAGTTACTGGAATGGCGTACACTCTCTGCAATGTGAAGGTTTAAATGCTGGGAGATGTAGGAGGGGAATGGAAACTGAGAATGAGAAAGAGAGAGAGAGAGAGAGAGACAGGCAGACAGAGAGAGAGAGAGAGAGAGAGAGAGAGAGAGAGAGAGAGAGAGAGAGAGAGGAGAAAGAGTAAGAATTTCACAGAGGGAAAAAATTAAAAAAAGCTGAAGATTCTGGTGTCTTCAGGGAGACAGAGGCAGCAAATGAAGCAGAGCAGGTTAGATGTGCTGATAGGTTTTTGTCCTCATTAAAAAAGCAGAGCTCTTGACTTCTGAACCCCTTCATTTGTATTCCGCGGTAATTTATTGGGTACCAGTTTGGACCGGGGAATGTTGAGTATACTGTCGAGGTGAAATGAGACTTTCTTAGCTGAGAGGCAGCAAAAGATCCTTTACATCTGACACTGGCTCTGACATAGCTGGTCATTTACAAATCGGGAAAGAAAGCTCTCCGCACATTCAAGAGGCGCAGAGAAATATAGAAAATTCTGGCATTTTTTGAAAAAGAATGATGAATGAATGGCATTGTTTCAGTGTATCCAGTAAGATTAATGATAATTAGACATAAGGCTGCACTTATAATTAACAATAGCTTCAGGACACTGTGCATTATGAGTTCGGTCTGTAATTTAGTTCACATGAAACATGAGGATGTGATGTTCATACACATTACACACGCCCATATGCATACACACACACACTCACACACAGTCTCTCTTTGATGACACGCAGAGAGAATGTTAATGCACTACCTTCACCGGGTGAGATCAGAGCAGCTTTCCTCACCCTTCTGAACTTCCCCATGTTTTCTCACACATGTCCCAGCTGCAGAACAGGAACAGGTGTCGGGACGGATTCTCTTGGGATCCTAATGTATCTCTGTGTGACACACATACACATACACACTTTTTTAGTTGCTGTAGACTCTCATGCCTTCTCCCTATTACTTAGCCTTGCTGGAAAGAATGCATGTGTGCTGGGCTTTTATTTTAAATTCTTAAAATTTCAGACTGTGACACGGTTAAGTAAATAAGAGAATCCAGCCTGGAATGCCGTCCATGTCAGCAGTGGATATAGGTGTACCAGAACCACACTGTTAGCTTTAATCTTAAGGCTCCTGGGTTATTTTATTAAGTCGTTTTTAATCCAATTTTCCACGCATTTCTCCTGATTGCTACATAATTCCTATCATGTGCGGAAATGTTGGGTGTTACATTGATTAGATAAGGGCGAGGCTTCTAAGAGTAAGAGGCAATGCAAATAAGAACATTAGCTTTAAAAGGTCAAACGACAACTAAGGACACTTTGGACATGATTATTTAACATGGCAGTGGGGGTTAATAATGAATGCCATTCTATTTTTTCCTCATATGTCTTTTATTTAAGCACTAGAGTGAACAAATCCTGTGGGACAAATCCTGACTTATTAAGACTGGGCAAATCATCACTATACTGAATTTACTATAATCTGAGATACCCGAGTCATATTTGGAGGGATAATAGCATTAGCATAACATACAGGGAATCATATCCAGTAAAACATATTCTGTATGACTGTTATGACTGTTACAGTGGGTTTAGGAATATTATTATAGAGAAAGAGATAAAGACAGATAGAGAAATGGAGGAGAGAGTAAGAATATGTATATTTATTTATAAACCTTTATAAACTTTTCTTAACCAGGGGCTAAATTCTGAAATTGAAGTATAAATAAATTATGTATTTTTCTGTGTATGTGTTTTTAATTTACCTTGTATTGGTATGTTGGACTAAAGTGGTAAAATGTCATGGCTACATTTGTGCTTCTTTAAAAAAGGTGTTTCAAAAATAGCCAGTGAATAGTATTTCTGATTTTGTGAGAAGAATTACAGAAAATACATTTGATTTGATCTGTGTTAATTTACTCAACATGATGTCATATCCACTACAATTACGGCATCCTCTGTAGTGGCTAGCTACACAGTAATATTACAAACACAGTTTAATTTCATTTGGGATCTGGCATGCTCATTTCTTTTACTTTTATCACACTTAAAAAAAAACCTAAACGACAGTTTGCAATCTTAATATGTTAGTGGAGTCCCAGCAATGCCGTTTTTGCTAAGATGATTTTAGTAATTGATATGAGCCCAACTTCTGAAATTTCACTGATTTTATTTTAATTGGGTACTGATGTGATCCAAGACAATTTGCGAAAATATTACTTCGGGTATTTAAGAATGATCTTGTCGATTAAAGGTGCTGCATGTGATGAATTAA
>JBBMFX010000134.1:9897663-9920708 GCA_037832545.1 Rhabdalestes septentrionalis | reverse complement strand
GTCCTGGTCAGTGATGTCACAAGCAGTCCTGGTCAGTGATGTCACAAGCAGTCCTGGTCAGTGATGTCACAAGCAGTCCTGGTCAGTGATGTCACAAGCAGTTGTGGTGTTTGCCCTGCAATCAGGAAGTCGTGGGTTTGATTAAGCACCTCTGAGGTTGTGGGGTTGTGTGGGGACGGTACCTCGAGGAGGTTCACACACTGCTCCCGGGTGCTGTGTGCTCACTGCCTCACTTGGTGAATGGGTTTCATTCACACTGTGAGCTATGGTGTGTTCACGTATGACACTTTCATTTCCATGACATTTACATTTACGGCATCTAGCAGACACTTTTATCCAAAGCAACTTCCATTTCCTAACTATAGGGGACAATCACCTTTCAAATCCACGACCTTTCTACCACTGGGGCAGTTCCCTAACCACTAGCGGCCATCAGTGCAAAATTGGGGTTTAAGATGCTCCTCAGTCTTCACCAGCCTTAAAACCCTGCTGTTTATTCCGAAGACCACACAGTTTGCAGTTTGCCAGTGTATGTGTTAAGCTTAAATAGGTCATCCTCTTCTTTGGCTCTTTTATTTCCTCCGCTCCTCTGCCCTGATTTCTGATAACAAACAAAAGAGGGAAGTTTTTCAAACAAAACTGCTCATCAGCATAACCCGCCGAGGTTAAATAAATAGGTCTATTTATGCAGACGGAGTCGCTTACTCTTTGTTCTGACTCTCATCATTGACACTCCCATTTGTCGTGTTTGCTTCCTTTGCTACCCTCCCCTCCCCTTAACCCCCACTCCCTCTCCACCTCTCACTGGCTGTGCCAGGTATAGAAGAGGCATGAGGTGAGGGATTGGGGAAAGGAGGCAGACAACAGCTGGTTTAGGCACAGCATCATCCCTGAATACCTCATGTGCTGGGCCTCCTGCTGACTGCAGGAAGAGCTGCTGAATAAATCACTTAAAGCAGCATGCTAACACACTTCTAAAGCCTTTTCTCCATTTAATCAGAGTCAGACGAATTCATTCATTCAGTTTTTGACCATGCATGGTTTGAAGAGCCACTCAACTGAACGTCTTATTATAGCTATTACAAGGAAAAAGACTCTTTCATAGCTGCAGAGTCAAACGTTAGCATTTTCTGGTGATTCTTATAAAAAGATTAGATTATAAAGTAATTCTGCTTGTTTTGTCATTATTATATATAATTTATCCACTGAGAATCATGTTTTATATTTTATCAAATCCCAAACATAATACTATTCTACCACTAATGATTATCAGTAAATAATTGCTGAATGGACAAGACTTTGTGTCTTTTATCATGGTGTTTTTGACCCTTCCATTTCATTGTGGGTGGACCAAGATAACTGGGAAACAGGGCAGGACTGGACTGGCCATAGGGCACATCGGGCATTTGCCTGGTGGGCTGATGGTACAAATGGCTTATTTGATTCCTTAATATTTTGAGTACTTTAACCTAATTATATGAACAATTAATCTGTTTTACACTGATGACAGAAATGACAGTGACATGTTTCTTTAGTGTATGCCTTACAAGTCTGTGATGTTGCTGAAATGGAGTACTAGGTCCCCTCTTTCAAAGTCTCCACTTTGACTCACATCAGGTTTCTAAGGGTTTATGGTCTGCCATGTCAGCAGCTTTATTCTGTGGTCAATGACCCATTTTTGTTGCGACCTGAATGTATGTTTTGTACCAAATAAACTTGTGCTGGAAGATCCGACCACTCTGTTTTATTTGGTGGCAAATTTCCATTTCAAATCTCTTGCTACTTGACTCAATGGTGCCATATATGCTTAGATCCTTTTGAGGAAATAAGCAGAACACCACATGGATAAGGTCTTTTCTGCCTAACAATATCTTTTTTATGTCAAACATAGCATGAGCAGTAAAAAACCTTAACTTTTGTCCCATTTCACCATAGTACATGACTCTATTCAAGATTTCAGTTGAATTTAGTGAACAGCAAGTGTTCATGTATGTGGTTAAATGATGGACAAGTCTTGTCTTCTAAATTATTTGTAGGGATAGAAGTCTTTTTTTGAAAGTTTTTTGAATACTTCGAGGTCCTTTTTAATCCCTTTAACCATTCTCCCTTTGCGTGTGAGTTGGTAGAGTAAACATGCATTCTCTTCCAGGATGTTTCACCACCACAGTTTCATATGGGTAGCAGTTGCAAGAGGAATATATATTGCAAGCGGTGTGCGAGGAAGCAGAGAAACAGCAAGCGAGCGGGGGTCCATGCTAGGCTAAACACTATGCTACGCTACCTGGCCGGCAATCCCATCCATGTTCCTTGTAAACTTTCACTTCCTGGACAATAAACGGGACTACATATGACTCCACCAAACCACACTATGTGAGTTCAGAAATTGTTGTACTTATGTTTTTTGGAGATGATTACAGCTACTGGTGCGTGAACGCTGTGCTGATCTCAAAATGCTGCTCTCTGCTGCTGGAGTCTGTTAGATGTAAGCCATTTTTATTTACTGCGTGATTTCACCATCATGCTCTAAGTCATGGTGTAAATACCACCCAGTGTTAACACTAACAACACGCTGCCAGAACTTTAGGGAGGCATCAGCCAGCTCCAAAACTGACACCCTGACGGACTGTTTATTATCGCTGGTGATCTGAACCATGCAAACCGTAAGTCAGTTCTCCCCAAATTATACCAACATGAGCAAACACGCTGGACTGTGTTTTCACAAACATCCCCAGTGCTGGGCCATGCCCCCACCTCGGATTCTCTGATCACGTGTCCATCAGGTGCACTGCTCGTCTGCCATTCAGGACTGTTTTGAGCTCACTGACTGGGACATGTTCAGGGAGGCTGCAACCTACAGCATCTCAAATCAGATCTTAACACAGCAAGGGCCAACCTGTCCAGGGCCATCAGAGCAGCGAAGTGCGCCCACACCCAGAAAAACCACAGCCACTTCAAAGACACTGGGGATATATACGGCGCATGTGGCAGGGTTTCCAGTCTATCATCAACTATAGGGCACCTCCACCTGCCTGTGATAGTGAGGCCTCCCTTCCAGACACGCTTAACAAATTCTATGCATGGTTTGAAACCCAAAATAACAAGGCAGTGAGGAAGTCCACCCCACCTCCCAACGACCAGGTCTGACTGTAGCAGATGTGAGGAAAACTCTGCTTAGAGTCTACCCATGGAAAGCTGCTAGACCTGTTCTCCCAAATATCTTCAACATCTCTCTGAGCACCACTGTCACTCCACCATGCTTCAAACCACCACCATCATCCCCATTCCAAAGAAGTCGCCAGTGTCCTGCCTCAATGATTATTGTCCGGTCGCACTCACAACCATCATCATGAAGTCACAACTGCCTCCCTCACCGGACCCCCTGCAGTTTGCAAACAGTCTGAACCATTCTACAGATGATGCTGTCAACAATACCCTTCACCTGGCCCCGACTGACCCTGACAAAAAGGACACTTCTATTACAATACTATGTATAGACTTCATATCAGCATTCAACACCATCATTCCTCAGCATCTGATCGGGAAGCTGAGACTGCTGGGCCTACATTACTCCCTCAGCAACTGTGTGTTAGACCTAAATTAGTCAGGATTGGAACCAACCTGCACAGCTCAAACTACATCATCAAGTTCGCCAATGACACTACTGTGGTGGGTTTGACCTGCGGGAACAATAAAGCAGCATACAGAGAGAAGGTACGACGGCTGATGGGTACGAAGCCAACAACCTGTACCCGAATGTGGATAAAATAAAAGAGACAGTTGTAGACTTCAGGGGGGCGCAAAATGATCATGCCCGCTGAGCTGCTCCTTGGTGGAGATCATCCGGAGCACAGTTCCTTGGTGTTCACATCATGGAGAACCTAACATGGACCCTCAACACCAGCTCCATCACCAAGAAACCCCAGCAGCACCTCTACTTCCTGTGGAGACTGAGGAGAGTGCACCTTCCAACCCAATCCTCAACATATTCTAAAGAGGGACCATATGGAGTATTCTCTGTATGTGCATCACAGCCTGGTATGTGAACTGCAATGTTTCAGGCTGCAAAACCCTACAGAGGATTGTAAGAACAGCTGAGAAGATCTTTGGGGTCTCTCAGCCACCTGTCACTGATATTTACACCACACACAGCAAACCCCCTGGCATTGTGGAT
Source organism: Rhabdalestes septentrionalis (assembly GCA_037832545.1). Classification (NCBI taxonomy): domain Eukaryota; kingdom Metazoa; phylum Chordata; class Actinopteri; order Characiformes; family Alestidae; genus Rhabdalestes; species Rhabdalestes septentrionalis. The sequence goes on along the minus strand of JBBMFX010000134.1, from coordinate 9,916,537 downwards.
GACCCCCACTGAAACACTCTCTTTTCGCTCCTCTCAACTGGAAAGAGGTTCCATAACACATGGGCCTCTTCTAGCAGAATGGGGTTTCTTCCCTCAAGCCATCAGACTCCTCAACCAGAACTGAAGCACAATATGCACAATACACATCACCAACCACACACCTCCCCCTCCCCCACCCTACCACCTTGAACAACTACCTGTTTAAATACTCGTACAAAAATATCATGTTGATGCTACAATTTGCACAATTACACTTATTTCTAAGATCACTGCAAAAATTGCACAAAAATATTGATAGATGTATTTGCACATGTAACTTTCATTTCTGCAAATGTGCTTATTTCTGCTTGAGTTCTGTTCCGTTCTGTTCTTGTGTTGCACCATGGCCCAAAGGAATATTGTCTCATTTTTACCATGTACTGTTTGTATATGGCAGAAATGACAAATAAAGCCTATGTGACTTGACTTGACAACTCATACATCACAAATTTGTGTAATTTCATTTGTTTATTGTTTAAGCTTCTCAAAGCTGATGAATGCCCTCTATCAATCTTTGTATTTATACCCCAGGGATAAAAAACCATGCATAACCCTTCAAAAGTTGTAATGGATTTTTAATACATTTTGTGCTCATATTTATATTGAGGTAATTAGTCATTTTTACCCATAACTTTTTTTTCCTACTTACCTTTACCCAAGATGCTAATAAATATGAACTGACTGTATATTTTAATTAACAGATTAAATTCATAAATGAGTAATACCTAGAGAATGCTAAAAGTGTTGAGCTGTCTCTTTAGGTAATTTATTCATTAGCTCTGCACACAGTCAGCAGGTGAGCCAGCATAAAAGGTAGGTGGGTCTGACCCAGCTGTTTCCTACAACTTCTCCATATTCCTTTCTTTATCCTCTCCTAAACAAAAACTGTCTGGGAAGAATGGACCAGATAGCAAGAGAAGGGAGGAGAGGAGGACTATGTGATTAAACTAAGAATTTACAAATCAGAATTACAATGGAGGACGTGACTGGAGAGTTGTACAGATCCGCACTCGTTCACAAGTGGGTGAAAACAAAATGAGTGTGACAGCGCGACTGCAGCGGTGTAGTGAATCAACCTGACTCACCTGTTTCTTAGTGAACACAAACAAAACAAAGAGAGAGAAATAAAACACGATGCTCAGGGAGCTTGGGGTGAGAGAAGCCGGAATTAACTCTGACAGCGAGGAACCCGGCCTTCTAATGGCGCGGGGCTGGCTAAAGCCTTAGAGTAAACGGTGCGTGGAGCCAGGCTTGCCTTGACACTGATAAATACCTGAGGAACTGGTCCTGCTCGAAAAAAAAAGCACTTTCACTCCCATCATGAACTTTGCAAAACTGAACCTGCAACCTATGATTAACGAAACTCTCTTTTAGCCTTATTAGCTTCCATTATTCGAAGCTAAATTGCACATAGAAACACAGCAAACTTGGCTGGAAGAGGAAGAACAATATGGCTGTTAGCAGTTTATCTTGAAGAGATATAATGTCTTGCATAAGTTGCATAATAGGTCATCTTTTATCTTTTAATAGTTAACCAATTAACTGGTTTTGTGCTCCTTTGTGCTAATATTTATAACTCTGAATGCATTTAGCACTAGAGGGAATTTTACAATATGGCCTTAAAAGGAAAGGCTATTAAAAAATAGAACACAAGAGCATGCAGAGACGAAAAGAGAAAAACTCAGCGAGAGAGGGAGGGAGAGCGAGCGAGCGAGTGAGAAAGAGAGTGCGCACAGATGAGGGGAGGGCTGTATTCCCTAATGTGGTTCTGGGTGTAGGCTCTCAGCTCCTGCTCGGAGGATTACTGCATTTACACTTCAGCTTAAAAATAGCCCCCCGTGATAATTTATTTAGCCTGAGCACGCCTTGCCTGCATTGTGCTCCTTGAGAATGGCTTCCTCTGCCCAAGGCATGATAACCCTCCCTGCACTGCATATCTCCTGTCACCCCACCTCAAACCACCACCCCACAAAAGAACATGCAACTGCAACTATCGCCACTTCTTTTTCCTAATCATGTTACGCTAAAACCACCACGTCATCAAAGTCTGGCAGGGATCTGGAGGGAAGGAAAAGCCTCAGTAGGGAAGAGCCTCTGGTGAAACAGATTCTGGCTTGCCCTTGAGGTTTGTCCCCCTGTTGTTCTCAACCGCAGCTGGTTAGAAATAAAGAAATAAATACGGAGTTTGATAAGAAAAAGAATGAGGTCCGCAGCTCCCAAGAAATGAGTCCGTGGAAAACTTCGAACTTGTCAGCAGCAATTACAGGAGACGTTGATAAGGGTGTAGCCAGCAGCCCTCCTTGCAAGGTTGGAGAAGGCCTGTGGAGCAGAGTGGAGAAAGCTGGCCAGAGCTAATCGGTGAGGTGCTGAAGCTCATTAGCCTTTCATCGGATGGGAAGAACTCTCCAAAGGGCCCTAAAATGTGACAACTCAACACTTTCAGTGGCTATCATCCATGTCCGCCAGGAAATGGGCCCAGGAAGGAATCCTAATGTTTTGACTCAGCGTTTTATCTCCATAACCTTGAGATTCATTGCTGAATAATGACTCTCCTTCGTGAGTTGACATTGCTCATACGTGAATAAAAGATATTGCATTTTCTTTTCTTTCCACTGGCACCACCAAAGCACAGGCATGTATTGAGGATGATACGTTCGTTTTGTATTCTGTGGCATAAAACGGTAGTGCAGATGGTGTACATGTTGTGGAGGCTAATAAAGAAGCACGAGATATAAAAAGCTATGCAGCTTAACAGCAGGAGGAAATTTCTACATTTTTATGGCGGTGATGACATTTCATTGACCTTGCTACAAAACTACAGAAGATTTTTCAATTATCCCCTGATAATGGTAGTCTTTGATTCAACTTCAAAAGAGATTTTTCAGCAACTGCATCAACAATGAAATTATATTGCTGTTCCTGAACTCTACACAAAACCCATAAGAATGAAAAACTGGGTCATGATCATATACAAGGCGAAGATAAATGTGCGCTGTGTGATCAGCTGTTCTTTATGACGGTAAACAACTGGCTTTAATCATCCTCATAGCTTCACAGTACCATAGCAGCTGCGATGGTGAATTTCTAATGACTAATCGAGCTTGAGGAAGACCTGGGAGACTGGGTGTGGACGCAAAAACGGCGCCAAGTTAAATGCATTAAAAGAAATCAGGTTGAGTGCTTTGGACTCGAAAGCAAACTTTTCTCAAGCTGCACTGCCCTTTTCCCTACAGAGCTCTACACGCCCCAGTGCTTCGCAGGGAAATGAATTCTACACTAAAGTAATTAAATCAGAAATCAATTCAACAAACAATTAGTCTGGGAGAAGAGAGTTGCTCCATTAGTGTGGGTGTTGGGATGTGGGCTTATTTCGGTTGATTACAAACATGCTCCCCCTCGAAACCGCCTCCCCCCTTTGGTTTGTTTTTCAAGAGGCAGGAAATTCTACTCAGGGCAAGTCTGGGCCTAATTACCCAGGTTCTGGAAAGGAGGTCTGTACTAAATTTACAGAAATGAAGAAAAGCTAAATAGTAGAAGGGTAAGGCAATATTCCAGTCACATTTCAAATAATATTCCAGAGAAATTACCAATGACTGGACAACTACAGTCACTGGCCCTGGACTTCATTTGGCTTTTGCATATGTATGCAGTTGTATGGCCCTTGTATGCAGTTTTTATTTCTGTTTGTCTTTGAAAACATAAATGTGTAGATGGAGCAACATTTTCTTCAGTTAAATAAAGACAAGTAAGAGTTTTCCGTTTGAGAACCAAGAAGTAAGATTGCAACTGGAATCTAGGTCAATAAAGCCTACAACCCATGCCAAAAACCTGGCCTTTATCATGGATGAGGATCTTAGTTTCAGCACCCTGGCCTCTCAAAAACCTAGCTAAGGTCAGAGGCTTTGGGGCAAAGGAAGATTTATCCATGCCCAACTACTGTCCTGCCCTTCTCTCTGGCATCCCAAGAAAAAATATTAGGCAGCTACAGCTTATTCAAAATGCAGCTGCTAGTGTTCTAACAAACACCAAGAACAGAGAGCGCATTACTCCAATCCTATCCTGTTTTATTTTTGTCCTGTGATAGGGTGCAACCCTAGCAAGGATTAAGCAGTTACAAAAACAGAACAAATGAATGAATGAATGTCAGCAATAACGCAGTAATAGTGTATTTGCCTGAAGGAGAATGTTAGAGCAGTACGAAGAGTACTACTTATTTTCACTTTGAAAATCAACCGAACAGGGGCGCACAAACTTTTGTATCAAAGAATGAAAGATGCACAGGCAGTTGAAGATGACCGAAGTGCGGTACCAAAGGGAAAACTCGGTGTGCGGTGACTTGGGGCGGCAGGCCCCACTGACAGACATCAGCTTTCATCATATTCTCTGTACATTATGATTCGCATTAGTGACTGTAAGCTATGTAGGTCGCATCAGGAAAAGGGTGTTTGCCAAGCAACTAAATGATAAATATTAATAACAAGAGTGCACAGGGACTCTGGGGAGTGCACGTCGCCATGACGACTAGCTTCCTTCCATCTCTGGCATGTTGGCCCCTCGTCGCCTCTCATCAGTGAAGAAACGGTCGAAACAAACCTGCCAACTGATTAAGTAAGCAGCAGTATCCAGAGAGCTGCGCCAAAGAGCCCTCTATAATGAGTTAAACTCTTTAAACGCTCTTCACGCAACAGATAAGGACGGTTATGAAAGTGAGACAACACTGGTAGAACAGGTACGTAGGTCGCGCGTTCGGTGTCAATGGAAAAATACAAGGAAAACCAAACAAAGCGAGAAGAAGGTTGCGCTTTCAGTGATGACTAACAGGCAACCGTTCGTTTGTCGCCTGATCAAACACCCACTCCTCACTGAATCATGGAATGGTACATCTGTCCTGTTAGCCCAGGCCTGCCTTTTTCTGCCCACAGCCAATCAGAGAGCAAGCTGTAAGCTCTGCAAACACCCAGTGCATGAACCTCTGCCAAGACGTGTTGGGGGAAAATGGCATATCTGACTTTGCCAACGGGAACAAGGTGAGAATTAACAAAATGAGTCACTCCAAATCCCCAAAATGTCTAAATAATGACTGAAAGCAGGAAAAGGCAGGAAGTCAAAGGCAGGAGAAGAAAGTGAGAATGAGAAGAGGCCCTGTCCTTGTTAACAGCTACAGCTAAAAACTTTTCAGCTGGGAGCTTTTGGAGAACTCAGTGAAGAACACAGTCACAAATCGGTCTTCTTTTTAAACACCAATAATAAATCACTCCTTCCACGGGAACAGGGACTTGCCCACATTTTTTTTATTTCTCACTGCAATTATTTTAAGAGAGGAGGGAGAAAAAGATTAAAAGAAACACTGATTCAGCGAATCTTAATCATTTCTCAAGAAGGAAAATAAGCGGACTCATTCTCAGCATATAAATCAACCCTGTAACTCGACTAATCGCAGCAAATCCAATGGATGTGGGCGGGGAGGGATTTGTTTATACAGCTCTATCCAATGCAGAGACAATAGACTTCTGATGTAAGCTGAAAAGTGACCTCAGTAGGGAATAAACAGCACGGAAAACTTCTGGGTACTGCTGCAGCGAATCATTTTTTAACTTACACTTCACAGACAACTCTCACATTCTTAATCTTCCATCCATTAGTCATAAACTCACCTAAACTTGACCCTAATCTTAAACTTGGTCCTCTACATGTATATATACACACATACATACATAACTTTTATAATTAGAACGATCTACCCTGTGACCAAATCGGACACATAACAGACCAATAGAAATAGTCCAAAAAAGACCAAAAATCTTTTTACACTGTTTAAGAATGATTTTTTCATTCCATTTGTTTATTTCTTCATGTAAAAGTACTACAGTGGAGACATTCTGGCATCATCACTATATATAATAATAGCTGTGCTGCTTTTCTGACTGACAGTTGTCTGTGAATTGTCAAGCAAGATAGTAAATTCTGAGCGGTCAAATTTCAACCACATAAAACGGCCGAAAAAATACACAGTCTCTCATGTCAGAGCTGCTCATCACAATATAAAACAATTCAATAAACATCTGTGTTTTATTAGTGGGCTTTTGGCAGATGCAGATAAATCCCAGGACCTCGACACCAGCCTGTATTATCAGTTGGACCCCAGCCTCCAAAGACTCAGACCTTTTTTTTGAGGCTAGATCTCTTCTCAGCACATTCAAAAGCTGTAGCTCTCTCCAGGTTGGACGCGGGCCTCCTGGATGCAGATACTGGCGCTCTCGCATGCCAGAGGATGTCGACTACCAGAGCTGGTGTATCAGGCATGCTGATATAGCACTAGCACACCACCCTCCTAATCATTCCTGACATAAAAATCAGCACTACACACCACACAGACCCTATTAGGTGCAAAACAATCCACGAATCCTGAGAGTAGAAAGTAAATCAGTGGCATTATTCCGTTAGTGGGTTCTCAGTGAGCTGCCGCGTGGGGGTGCACGTGATGTGTCGGCGTGCATGTGCACTGCATTTTGATCTATACATTGTGTGTGTGTATTTCATCCAGTTTACACCACAGCTCTGTGCATATTTTTCCCCCCTTCCTCAATCGCATCAAAGTGAAGTGAAGACGGGCCGGCACACACCATGTGAGCGGAGGAAAAATGGCAGGATTTCATTCTTCATTAAAGGAGGAGAAAATGAGTTTGTCTTCACGGTTCGCTGCGGCACAGGTTCACAACAGACTGCCGTACGCAGACTTTCACTTGTTATAACCACGTTTACAGAGGAAACGAATACATGCCAAAAACTGGGAGTGAATTGGAAAATGGGTCCGTATCTGTTAGCAAATGTTCATTGGATAAATAGCGCTTAATATGTCCCTTCCTTTCATGCAGAAAATTGTTTTTTTTTTTCCAGCAAAATAATAGTCGGGGCCTTGTCATGGTCAAACACCTCTTCATGTATTGCCATTTCTGAACAAACCATAAAGCTGTTAACGCCTTAAATTGCAGCATTATTATTCTGTCATTACAATTAAGCTTTTAAATAACCGCCTCAGTGAGTGGTGTAATATTAGCTTTTCATTATGTGCACAAATGCACAAAATGAACAGCCTGCATTTCTTAGAGGTGGAGGTCGTGCACATTCTCTGACGCATCTGAGCGATACAATAACAACACAACCAGTGTGGGCACTACAACATTGTGACGTGTTGTCAGCAGCCATGTCTGCCGTCGGTTTCTACAATTTTCTCACCATGGTCTCCTCACCTGTTGTCATTTTTATTTCTGGAGTAATAAATTAGTAGAAGTCAATGAAGAAAACATTGTTGGAGAGGTAAGGAATGTTTCAGCTCTGACCTGCCCCTAAACGGATGCGGCTCTTAATCCTTCAGACAGATGAAATGCCCGAAGACAAATGATGCCTGCGTAGCCGGCGTGTGTTCACACACACAAACAAGCACAAAACTGTACAAATGTGAGTATTCTCGGCCGCACTGCGTTAATTTGAGGTCCGGCCTCCAGTGAAAAAATACATGGTAGGAAAGGTGTTGCTAGGGAGAGATATCAAGATTAAATGTACCTCCTTTCTTCTGAATGATAGAGAACATCTTCATATGTCCCATAGACAGAGAACATCCCATAGACAAGCGGGCAAACTAACTAGTGGGTTACTTAATTAACAGAGCAGCAGGACAACTGCTGACAAAGCAGGATCTTGGTTGTGCAATGCACAGTGCCACGCCATTTATGTGTTGCCAGCTCCCGAGTGCGAGTGCCGTCAGGCCTCAGAAACTGCTGCCACCGGTGGATGTCTTAATCAAGGCGTGGGCAGGATGGCGGAGGTTGCAAGAGTAAGTCCCCCTTCTCCCACCACCCCAACCTGATGTTAAACATCTAAAGCCAGCAGTTTCTGTTTACAACCTGCAATTAGAGCGTCACTTCAGGGATTCACAGTTACTGAGTCAAACTACGCTTCAGACAGCAGTGTTGCGATCTTGCCGCGGGCAGAACAGATCTTGACGTTTACAGCCGACAGATGAAGGTAAACGCCATTGTTCGTGTCAGCTCCTGGCGAACGTTTTTACGTGCACATGCCACACATTGTGGAGGGTAAACAGTGAAAATGCTTTACCCAATAGTCTAGGAAATGAGAAGGCCCTGGAGAACACCCGGAGTGAAGGAGGACAAGAGAGAGGGAGAGGACAGACTCTGGCTCTGAACTCAGCAGACATTCTTGTCCCCTTGATTCCCACAAAGGGAATCAACAGAACTGTTTATGCGACTCCTTTGGGGTTTTTATGATGTTTCTTAAGTTTTCTTTGCACAGTCTGAGTTTATTTAAGCCATCTAATAGTTTATGAGACTGTTGCTTGCCACAGCAGGGGGCAGGGAAAGTCATATCTTTGCTAAATGTCCTCAGTTAACTCTGCTGTGCATAATGAACAGAGCAATTGGGATAAAAGCAGAGTATAACCCACAGCTTATACACTTTCCACAGCTGTAATCGCTTTTTGAGGACACAAAAATATGCATACGCACTCGCAAGCATTCTTTCTTCCTATGCCACATGCTTTCTTTTCCACATGTGTGGCTTTTTTCTAAACCATACAGGTTTACAAGAATTAATTTCAAATGTGAATTAAATGTCAAAAGGGAGAAAGTCAATAGGTTCAATGCGCTCAGAGAAAAAGCTGGGAAGATATCACCGCGTGTTCAGGTACGACATTATTTAAAAGCATTAATTACTGCCGCATATTGATACCTAGGTTCTCTGTTCTAAATGCTGTTTTTCAGCACTACCTTGCTTAAATGAAGTGGGTTGCTCATTTAGTCTCCTGCCCTTTACATCTGCCTCAATGAGAAAAACTACAGAGATACAGAGCTCCTGATACCAAGGAAAATCCGACAGAAAGATTTGATATATCTGACCAACACTTCTGTATAATTTCAGAAAAACATCCACAGAATACCACAGTAAAGTGACTTTACAAATAGCCAACCTAAACTTTGATCTCAGATGTTTAATCTGTTCCAACTATGCAGCTAAATGTAAAACAGATGTAGACTCTAGAAAGATGGATCAAACCTATATTAAAGTGTAGTCCATGAGTCATAGTCCTTTAATAATTTTCTTTTACTGTGGTATTCTCTGTTCATTTCTGTGGTGTTATTGGGTTTTGTTGGTCAGGAATATTAAATGTTTGTTGGATTTCCATCCATATCTGTATCCCTCTCACTGTTGCACTAAAAAAGAAAAAAATTAGCTGTTTATAATAGTCTGTGTACCCCAAAGCTAGCTGACCTTCTGAGACACGTTGCTTGGTTCTTTAGTTCTGCAGTGAAGCTACAACTGTAATAAGGTTAAGAATCTACACGAAGTGGAACAGTGCGTAATTCGATTTTTTGCCAAACCATTCCTTTAAGCCTTGGAGGAGAGACAGCACTCATTAGCAGGCATGATGCAGCAAGCTATCCCACAAACAGAATGGAATTTCACTGGGTGACACACAGTCTGAAAATGACACGGCCTTGGAGCCAAAAGGCTACACTCATGTTTCCCCCATGTCTCCAGTACCTAGTTAATATGGGAGATGCTGCTGAGAACGACTGGGACAGTGAGGGAAAGGAAAAGGTGCTGGCTGGGAGAGGTTAGCCCTAATGGCCTGATGACACTTCCCATGGGGTGCAGAGAGACAGGACAAGAGGCAATTGTCGCTGGCCACCCTTTTCACGTCTCAGCTGATTGAGGGTCTTTAGCCTGGAAACCACACAAACTTCTCACTTTCGTGCTGGAGAGATGCACTCAGCACTCTTCAAGCCTCCTTCTGAGATCCAGGGCTACACCTCTCCACTTCCGCAGCTTCAAACATCTCAAGGCGCTGATATTTCACCGCCGTTAAAGGTCATATACTGATGCCTGCATTTATATTCTAATGCATATTTCAGCTCTCGGAAATAAACACTCCGCTCTGACAGCCCTGTGTTGATTGGCACAGCAGAATGAGGCTTGGCATTCAGCATACTTTATCAGCGGGTATTCGTGTCTTTTAGTTCTGAACTGGTCAGGGTAAAGACACTCTGCAACAAGGGAGAGAGGAAGGGCGGCACAATGTGGATATATTACTAGTACTGGGACATATAAGACGTCCAGTCAGGGCTGAAATCACAACAATGTATTGTTAAAAAATTAATTTATTTCTTTTATCTGACTTCCAGCTGAAGCTTTACAGCAGTGTTGCACTACAGTTGCAATCACTAAGCTACCAACAAAGTCGTTCAAAGTGTTTTGATGCAAAATGATATAACATGCTCTATTCTAGCCAAACGTTCAGTGATTTGTTCACAGTGCTGGTGATAGGCACCAGATGTCAGAAGCATATAATGCATCTAAAAGTTCCCTCACAAAGTCATTACATGAAATGCAATATTTGTCTAAGACATTGTTTTGCATATGTTTTAAGATAAGCTTTTAGATAAGTACTCCTGTAGACAAGTGTGGTTTTTACATATATATATTTTTTTAAGATAAGCATCTTTATAGCTGTGTTTATTTTTTCCTTCATGAGGTATATGCAGGGAAGAAACAACATTCCCCAAAGGCAGCTTTCTATATTTACACATAAAAATCACAAGTTGTCTAGGGCCAGTAATAATACTAGAAACTGAATGTTGGGCCCATATTACCACCATTGCAAAAAAAAGCTCAGTGAGTTTTTCAACAATTAACCATTTCACATCAAAACACTCTCATTTACTCTGTTAGCATGTTTTTGTCAGAAATACACAGTTGGAAAATGTAAGAAAAAACTGTGGAATTTTCTTTTTTAAACTGCAAATGTATATAAATATCCACTGGAATAAAAAAAATCTATTCTAGATATAATAGTACTGTCAAATATCTCTGTAATAAATTGTAAAATGTTGTTATTTATTGATCATTTGGTCCCCATTTATCAACCAATCATTTCTCACCACCCAGTCTGTACTTGAAAGCACTATTGGTGGATATACCATAATGGTTTGCTTAAAGATTGATCTGTATAATTTCGACACTAATCAATAACTGTGACTGGACTGTTAAAAACAAATTCACTGTGATTGGTTATGGCTGTTTCGCATCTGACATTTTTTGTGTGACACCAGTTTTGCATAAGCCAACACCACAACTGTCGGCTAACAAACGACACACTGTGAAGAGCGAGAGGAATATTTGTATGCGGATCGCCCCTCTGTTGCAGGAGGCTAATGGGGGTTAACAGGGCTTCATGTCAGTGTTGGACTAGGCTCTTGGTGTAGAGGGGCATCTAAATCTCACTCGCTGCTGAGCTTTCCATCCCTTGCTGTAAAACATTCATAATTAAGGCTTTGTCAGGGCTGGTCACACTCCTATAGATACCTCTTTAATTGCCTCTGAATCAAACAAAAAAAAGGATCAAGGGGTCTGCTCTGGTTCGCCCTCCATCTCTCTCACTCGCTCACACTCTTACAATCTCTCTCCAAGCCAAAAGGTGATTAGTCACCCCAGTCCACCTCAAACAATCAGCACAGATGGAGGAGAGGAAGGAGCTAGGGTAAACATTAGCTTTGTGAGTGAGGAGTACACACAAGCTCTGCATATCTAAGCCCCTCTTCCGTATGTGACTGCGACACACTCCACTGCACACACAAAACACCCTCCTAGGCAGAAATTCACACTCAACACCCATGCAAACACATACACCCTCCTATGTAACCCTCATTTATGCAGGATGCACCACATGCCTTGCCTATGTTTTCGCTAAACATTCTCTGAACCCTTAATTGCACCCACAGTCTAACCGCTGCTCCGGCTGCAGTGATAGCAGGAACATTTGGCTCTTTACCTTCTGGCTTTGTGTGTTTGAAGAAGGGAGAGATATAGGCGCTCCATCTGCCAAATCACTGCTTATCATCAAGCACTCAAACATGGACTCCCTGGTGTGGCTGAGCCGGAGCTCCATGGCAGTTCACGTTTATTGCCCGGTGACTGAACGGGCAATTTAGCTCTAAGTTCTAGTGTCTGAAAGTGGTTTATATAGTAGTGCACCTTGAAACTGTTTCATTTGCATAAGCTCAAGCATGAAAACGGCCCACAGTTCACATATGCAGACACACAGTGTTAAGCACACACATAAAATTCAGCACTGCTATATTAGTATGGAATTCCATTGACTTATGCTAATACTGTAGCTAAGCTTTCCTGCACGTAGACCTAAATGTTATTCAATAACTTTCCCTATTAGTAAAGCTATTTTGTGATTTCAGGTGAGAATTATTGTTTTGTAAATGTATTTATGCTTGGCAAGCAAATGGCTAATCATTAGCCAGTTACTTATTGTTGCTTACCAACAAGTAGACAGGCAGACAATCATAGTTTTTAAAAACAGCAGCAGCATGAACCCTTAAGAAGGGAAAAAAAGCACAATGCACCTTGCTTTTCAGAAAGAAAAGCTGAACCCAGCATAAACAGGCAACATATCCACTTCACAACATATGTATTCCTTACTCAAAGCATTCACATCTAAATAATGGCTTCAAAAGAGGCTCTATGGAGCGTTGCCACAGAAACATTTTGGGTCCCCTCAAGAACCTCAAAATGAATAGTCCTCCATATGACCATTTTCGTAAATAAGATATGAGAGTGAACAACTTTCACATAATGTAAAGTTTAACAATGGCGGTTCCGTCTGTCCAAGCCAAGAAGCATTTTTTGAATTTTTCATTTTTATGACTGTTGTTTGGCAGCCTCAGCAGGACATTCGACCTTGCAGTCCATTCATTTTTGTCTACAATAGTTTGAACTTGCTTTCCTTATTGAAAATTTTATGAGAGGTGCAATCATTTGGGTCATTCTGACCTCTAAATTTATGATGAGGCGTCAGGAAAATGGCAACTTAGGCCACCAGTGGTGCTTTCAAGCAGCCAGGTCCATTGACTAGTGCTGTTGTTCAGATAGACCTCCCTGTATAGCCACTTCAAAATTTCCATTCAATTCATTATGACATTACGAAGGGTGAACACTGAGGAGCCCATTGCTGCACTTTCAGGTGAATTTTCTTATCTATGTGTGGCTGTGTCAGTAGTGAGAACACTTTCAAAAATCCAATGCACTGCTGTAAATCTAGATCAGTTCTGGGATCGCACAGTGAGCAGACACCTGAATATTACCCATAACCCATCTGTGCCACCTCACCACTTCAGAAAGCCTCCCCTGCAGGAGCTCTAGTTTCTGCAGCCAAGCCATGTGTGCGGAAAGGAGCCGCAGCGAGGAGAGGATCTGCCTAAGCCTGCATACAGGAATGCCGATTTTCCGACCCACAGGAAATATACACCTGGCCAACTAATATAGCATCTTTCTGCAAGACAAGTACTGCTCTAAATCCAGCCATCGGTATGGTAGGTACCTGTTTGGAGAGATGTTCTCTTCATATTTCCTAAGGATAATAAATGTCCCCTTTGAAATGAGCCACTGTTCTAGCTCAACATTTGAGACAGATTGTTACATCAGACATTTTTCTTTTTCATCATCTGGTGTCAGATGCACCAACTGATCAGCTTAGAAATCAAAAGAGATAAACAATTATGCAAGATTGATTCAATTCCTCTGGTAAAAAGAAGCTTTTTGTTGTATTTTTTAATTTCAATGCTTCAGCACACCAAGACGTTTTGGACAAAACCATGTTTCCAACTTGGTGGACTTTCCTATTCCAGCATGCTCCATAAAGGTTAGATGAGTGGTCCGCACAGAACCCTGACCTCAACCCCATCAAACACATTGGAACTTGAACTGGAACAGAGATTGCGAGCCAGGCCTTGTCGTCCAACCTCACAAATGATCTACAGAATGAGTGGGCACAAATTCCCCCAGATATCTTGTGGAAAGACTCTTATAGCTGTTATAGCTGCAAAGGGGGACCAACCCCATATTAATGTCTCTGTCTTTCACTGCAATATCATTAAAGTCCCTGTTGGTGTAGTGGTAAACATCTCAATTCATTTGTCAATATTGTGTATAAGGATCTGTTTGACCTTGAAGAGGGCAGATTGTGATGACGTGTTTACTGCATCACATCATCTTCAACACTGCATTTCTTATGATTTTCCAGCATGCAGTGATCAATACCTACCAAATACGATTCAAGAAAAGACCCACTGAACTCAGTGAACTGGTAACAGGGTCATGGGTGCCCGGGGCTCACTGATTCATGTGTGTGGAGCAAAAGCTAGTCAGTCTGGTCTGATCACACAGAAGAAGCTACTGTAGCATAAACTTCTGAAAAAGTAAATGTTGGGATAGAAGGGTGACAGATTGTACAATGCTTTGGTGGTCACTGTGTAGGGGTGTCTACACATCCCACAAAGAGAAACAGCTCTCTGTTATTAGTTTTAAGATCAATGACCTTAAGTTTGAAAGGGCAATGGCCTTATGGAAAAATCAACAGAGCAAAAATGTAAGAAAAGTATGCGCAAGCTCAAATTGATCCCTGTCTGCAGTACGGATCTGTGATAGTGTATCAATACAGACCTGCGTCAGGGGTCCTTGGCCTCTGTTCTGTTTGTGTAAGTTCCGTGGGTACCACAAAACAACCAGAAAAATGTAAAGATTCACTCGTTTTGAACATTAGCTCTCTGCTGCTTTCCTTGCCAAAACCGTATAACAATCATATTCCTTCAGAAAAAAAGTTACATGAGCATTTCCTCTCAGTACACATAATGTTCAGTTCCAAAAATCTATTTCCGTGATTTCTCTGTAAGCTTTGGCATCAGCAAATTAATGTTGATGAAGTGATGATTTTAAATCTGTATGTACCAGTAAAACAATTTTCGAAATCCCTCATTAAAAGATATTTTTTGATCAGTATTATGTTATGTCATAGAAAATCTGAAATACACAGGCAGAGGAAACAAGTTTTCAAACACTTTGTAATATGTTTTTGTTTTTTCATATAATTTAGACAAATATATCCATTTAAAATGTACAAACATTTTTTTTTACTTTAAACCTAAAATGTACACACACATTGCACAGAGAAATACAATTGCTTCTGTACATATGACAATAAATGACAATAAACGCTTTAAATCTCATAAGTGAACCTATAAGCCACATACACACATCAGTGCACACAGATTGGGTATAAGGAGCAGACTCGACATGCCAGATTTGTTCTCCTGTGCCACAGGACTGCAGAGATTAGTGTTCTCGCTCATGTTCTGCTGTGAATTCAATCTCTGACAGTTTCGCTAACTAGCTGAGGAGCTGAACCAGGTGTGTTTAATGAGAAAGAAGCCTGAAGCCTGCACTGCTGTAGCCCGTAAGGGTGAAATCATGACATGTGGAGAAGACCATGAGTTACAATTTGCAACATACGGTACGAGCAGTGTGGAGTGCTTTGTTCTAGCTTAACATGAAGATAAAGATGCAATTTTAATTAAGAAAAGTAGAGCTTCTGGGGAGGTCTGGTTCACTTGTATTACATCTACTGCCAAGAATTTAAGAGTGTGTAATTCTCTTAATTAGATTACAACAAAAACTTGTGAAAACATGACTAACTGGCACGAATAAAAATACAGGACTTTATTTTGTAAAATGCAGAGGCAAAATGGTTTATTTCTCCTTTTTTTCCAATCTTGAATAAAACGATTACCCAAGGTTGTTGCGTTTATTTGGATATGCAAAGTTATTTTTAAAAATACGTAAACACAAGATACCATTCCTAGTAAACACTACAGTCATCTTTGATTTTTGCATAGATGAAATCAAAAATGGAATGGTTCTTTCCCTGCATGCTGATTTAAGTAGTAAACAGGAATGTGGCCAATGGGAATATATGTTATTGATGTGGGTGAAACAGGGTTAATATGATGTACAGTACAAAGAGACATCCTCAAACACTGTGCCAAACTCTAGAAAAAAAGGCCACTTAAACAGATGTCTATTCTGGAGCACTTATTAGAGTATCACATAAATGTCCGGATTCTCAGCTGTATTTTCCCCCAAAATCTTAGTCCTGGTACTTGCTGGCCGTTTTCTCTTCTCTGCGATCCATCCATGTTCTGCACTAGACTATATTGTTATGCCTCTAGACTGTTTTTTTGACATTCTGTTAATGCAATTTCTGTGGGCTCCTTTTTGCAGAGATCCAGCCAGTGACAGGCGGGCCCATCAGCCGAGCTGGCAGGGGATCTGGGTTCAATATCTTTGTCAGATATATTGTAATTGTGAGGGGCAGTGTGGCAGAACCCGCTGGTTGGGATATTGCTTTGTATTTCCCCAGAGTCCACATTCGCATCCTCCAGTTCTCTCTCTCTCTCTCTTTCTTTGTGTCTATCTCTCTCTCTCTCCCTCTCTCTCTCTGCCTTCACACTTTTCTGGGAGAAAGAATGCAGGAAGACCCAGGAGAGAGAGGCCTTGCGTCTCATCCACTCATCCACTCAGCCTGCTGGGGCATGCTGATACAGTGATCCATTTAAAAGCCTGCATGAGGAGCAGGTGCCTGCCTGAGCAGCAGCCCCAAAAACAGCGAAAGGAAACAAACAGGGGAGGCAGAAATATATAACAACGTGAGAACGAAAGCACACGAGAACTAGATAAAAGAACTTTCCGGTGGGTATTTGAATATTTACTGTAATTTCCTCATTGTGTGCACAGACGCATAAACACTGTAATGAAATGCCAGACGAAGGGCGTTTGAGTGTGTGTGGTAGGGAATGCCATTCATTTAAAGGTAAGAATTTTCCTCCACCCCCGGTCTGTTCTTGTTCTCTCTCTTTTCCTCCACTGTCAGAGTCACTCTCTCTCTCAACCTTCCTCTCTCTCTCTCTCTCTCTCTCTCTCTCTCTCTCTCTCTGTCCCAGCCGACTGAAGCCTGCTGGCTGTTAATCCTGCTCAGCCGCTGGCTTTCTCCGGCACACTGTGTTATTAAACACAGGCCTGTTTTAGTCAGTGGGATTAAGAGGGACTGAGTGGTGAGGTATAAAAGAAAGTCGTGTGGGAACGCAGTCAGCACACAGTCGCATGCTGTGGTTGTATGATTTGTGTTACAAATAAGGCTAAAATTACAGCTTGCCTCTATAATTGATGAAATCATCAAGTATTATTCGATTAACCCTGTTCTTGCCAAACATCTCCATGGAAACTGTCAGAGACTTTGTCTTTGTCCCCAGCTACTCATTCAGATCTTTCCCAGAGTATTTGGAACACATGCATGTCCCTGACATTGGCATGGTAAAAAGTATGCATGGAGTTTTCAACTATGGTGTGCATTCGTGTTTCCTAGCACTACACTAACAAAACACCCTGCTGCCTTTATTGTTGGGTGAACTGGAATCATTTGTAATGCTAAGGAATTCTTGATTTGAAAACGTTTTTGCAATCTCTTGTGACATTAATAGTTAATTAAATAACAGCTTACAAAGTATGTACACTGATGAGCCACTTTAGTAGGTACCCACTCAAAATGATTGAAATGTCATAAGCGTTTCTATGGGTGCAGTTTGAGGTTCCTGATTGTAGGCTACTTCTCTGCATCATTTGTTATCCCCCTTTATCCTGTACATCAAGGGTCAGGACCTCTACAGAACACCCTGTGCGCAGCTCTTTACTGGGTGGTGGATCATATTTAGCACAGCAAGAACACAGACATGGTTGCAGAATTTTCATGAGTGCATGTTGGAGTGATCAGATCACGCCACAGTGCTTCTGGAGCTTTAAAGGGGGAGTTTTCCTACTGAGCTGAGAATAGTCCACTGCCCCAAACATATCTGGCCAGCACATGAAGGACTAGAGACTGGCTAACACAAACTGCACAGGAACAGATCCACAAGGTGGACCAGCGGGATAGATGAGTCTAATGAAGTGGACAGTAATCATACACAGATGCCACAGCATGTACAGCAAAACGGTGAAAAGAACACTTACACACACACAAACATTTCCATGTCAAAGCTGTGGTAAGAATGATCTAATGACAATGGTTATAGATGCAAGGTAGGTGTACCTAAAAACACATAAATAAAAAAATACTATAAGCTGAACATCAGAATGTGTTTTAAGAACACTGATATGTTCATTTTGAATGGCGCTGCATTTGTTTATGCCAATTAATTTTATGCTATCTACAAATGCATCAGGAATTCATGTCATTAAAAGAGCCATTCGCTGTAAATATATTTTGCATTTTTTTCCTACAGAAATCGGAATCAGAATCAGAAAACGTAATTGATCCCAGAGGAAATCGCTTGAACCTGGAGGAAATTGCTTAATTGACTAATTAAACCATAATGCTTTCTTTGGTTTCCTCTCACTTTGTCCCTTCAACAGAGTCAACATCAATCGGTTGGTCTACACTACAAGCAATATCCTCTATTATTGCACAACAAAACAATAGAAGATATATAACCTCAATGCTTCCCTTGACGCTGCCTTTCTCAAACCAGTCCTCAGGGACCCCCAACAGGTCCACAAATTTTCCTCCAGCTCTATGAGTTGTGAGCTGGGTATTCTATTCTGTTTGGGGGTCCCTGACGACCAGTTTGAGCACCACTGTTGTCTTATATGTCACAAGTTGTCTGACTGACCACGTCCATCACATGACAGTTATGAAGTATGAAAGATCCCAGCTCCCAAATGTCACCTGCAAACTTAAAAAAAAATGTTGAGAGAGTGAGAGAGGGAGAAGGAGAGAGAGAGACAGCAAAAAAGAACAAGAGAGAGAAAGAGAGAGAAAGAGAGAGAGAGAGAGAGAGAGAGAGAGAGATAGAGAGAGAATAATAGAGGTTGAGTAAGAGAGACAGAGAGAGAAAAATCTGTAGAAAAAGCAATTAACAGAGAG
>JBBMFX010000134.1:9885463-9896447 GCA_037832545.1 Rhabdalestes septentrionalis | reverse complement strand
AAGAGAGAAAGAGAGAAAGAGAGAGAGAGAGAGAGAGAGAGAGAGAGAGACAGAGACAGAGACAGATAGAGAAAGAAAAATAATTCCAGTCTCCTGATGCTACAGGTCTCCAGGTGGTTTGGCTCTTCTCTCAGCTCACAGCTCATCTCACACTTAGCCTGTCTTCAATCACGCCCTGTGTGCAAACTCTCTCGACCCACTATCGCATCTCCTGCTGCTGGAAGCTCACTTAGCGCCGATGACAGTGCCTGTGGCTAATGAATACAATGCAAAAAATGAGCTGATGTGCGGGGCCTGCAGGCTCAGGATTGCTGCAGATAAGAGGCTGAAGATGACGAATGGCCTCGCGCACAGCACTGCACAGATAAGCTGCTCTGAGGCCGTTCTAGCTGGGGACACATCTATTGTTGACCACTGTGAATACCCGGTGCTTAAACGCAGAAAAATGAAGCAAGCCACATAAACATGCATTCGGTGATGGAACGACTAATTAAGACAAAGCGAGCCACAAATCTGTCTGACATTTAGCTAGCACCGCAGGGGCCGCCTGTCGGCACCGCACTGCATTAAGATCTGGCCAATGACAGCCTCTACAGAGAGGCTGTCTTCCAATCTGATAGCGGCTTTATCCCTGACACCCAATCAGAGTTATCAGCGATCTCTGGCTACATACATAACTAGGCCAATCTGATGGAATGAGAGGAGATTCTAACAAATCCATTTAGTATTCCTACCGGCACAACGCAAAATCCACCAGAATACCAAGTAGAGGTGTGAACACTCCACATGTGGAATAATCCGAATAATTCGTTTATGCCAAAATATCCTAATATGGTAGTTCTGTGTAAAATCACAGGTTTTACATCATTAGAAGGAGTCTGAATGAAACATTCTTAAAAAATGTCTGAAAAGAGATTATAGAATAACAGATACAACCTGGAGGATATAGTATGCCATGTTAGATTTCTATAACATTCAAAAAAACTTACAAAAATGAATAGGACCATTTACGCTATACCTCTGGGCAGTAGTGTAATCATATACACACTTCAAAGAAAGTAAAAGCAGCATACATAGGCCTACAAACATGAGTATATACATATCAGCGGAACCCAGGACTTTTCAGAATCAGAGATAAAGTAAGAGAGACAGAGAGAAAGAAAAGAAGAGAAAGAGAGGGATCTTATCAGAGAAGCAGGCATGCAGGGATCAGCTCAGGGATCAGAGTGGAGTGAGGGAGGGTCACTCTCAGTCTGGAAGCAGCTTTAGACTGGCCTTATCGCTGCAGCACTACAGAGAGAGAGGGCGGTGGGGTTGGGGGGGCAGACCGGGTGCGTCAGCACAGAGGTGATCAGGCCCATCTGTGTGATGTGGCTCCAGACAGAGCAGACTGCCACAACCAGCAACGAGATTTTGACCTTGCCGCCCGAAAGATGGCAAATAATCGCACTTACCATGAAACGCTGCTTATGTGAGGAGGCTCTGGGTTACGCTGCCATCTGATAGCAGTCTCAGCAGAGTGAAAAGCATACAAAAAGCCTCCAAGATCAACAAGGTTCAGTGCATCTTGCATACTACTACAACAACTACTATGAAACTATGTATTTATGATGCTGCATTTACATGTTGCCAAAAAAAATACCATGGCAAAAAAAACACAACCATGACTTACTGGAGTAATCAGTTAGTATAAACATTCAAGGTATAACATCAATGACAGTATGCAGCCATGTAAAAGGTGATACTATGGTAGTAGTATTGCTATAGCAGTGATGGTCCTGCCTGGATGCATACTGTCATTTGTACATATTTATACGCTTCCATGACAACACGTAAACACAGTATCATAACTATATTTTCATTTCAATAGTAGTTGTCTAACTAATAGAAGTTACTGACCAATAAGTTTTAAGATGCATTACCAAATAGAGCCTAAAATTTAAGGTCATAAATTTGGCCAGTGTGTGCAAGAAGAGGCTTTTTGTGTGCTTTTCACTCTCCTATACGGCAGCGTAACCCAGTTCCTCTTAGCATAAGAAAGTATATTTTTCCTCAAATTACAGACAAACCCTTTGCCAAATGAATGTTATGTAAATTAATTTGATGTGGACAGGAATCGATCTTTGTTTACTCTGCTATGAGTGGCTTGAACAAATGCAAAGTGTGCTGCAGTACACTGGCGGGTTTCCACCGAAGTTTAGGGTTTGTCACAGAAGTTTGAAAGTATGAGTTGTTGGGCATCCATGTTTCCCCCAAAAAAGCAACATCTGGTGGAAAAAGCATGATGGAGTTAGAATAAATTCCTCATAGAATGAACCTCTGAGCTTCGCGATATGCTGTCTTGGCAGTGGTTCAATTTTACGCCCCTAATCTGTTGAGCAGAGCATGAGAATGAGGAATTGAGGTGTGAGTTCCCATACAGGCTCATGAAGCTGAAGGGTTAATTATTGGACATGATACCTGTTGTGAGACCAAGCTGGGCTGAGAAGTTATTTCCCCACATCAAGGTGGTCCAAAGAAGGAGGTCTGTCAAATTGAAAGAAGCCTAATCTTACAAGGCAAGTTGCCAAATCCCTTTTTCGGAGTGCCAAGACTTGATGAGTCAGAGTGGGACTGAGTGAACAGATCCCAGCTGAAACGCTCGGCGGCAGCGCTGCAGAGGCAGAGGGAAGGACGAGTTGTACATTCGCTTTACATTCTGATTGCTTTGTTATGAATCATCGCCCAAAGCGGAACAAATTGCTATAAATGGCACTATTACCATAAACTAGAGGGTAAAGAAGACTTCAAATTAAAATCTCCTACACACACACACACATACACACTCGCATACAAGCAGTGTAATTACATGAAAGCATGGAGTAAATACAGCCGGCTGGTGTTTGCTCTGTAATTGATTTGGTGGAGCTGCTTTGTTGCTTAATGGCCAAAGGACACGGTGCTGACCTGCAGTGAGGGGGGCCTGTGGGCAGGGCGAACAGGTGCGGTTAGATTTGATTTGTCAGGATGCCGAAACGCCCAGGACATCCCTCCTTAATCATGTGGCTTAATTAAAAATGACCACGGGACAGCAAACCCCACTGCCGCTGCCAGTCCAGACCAGGGTGTAAAATAAACTGAGCCCCCCTCCACCGGCAGCCATAATTAAGCATAAAATGAAGGCAGTAATGAAGCCGTCCGGCCATGTGTGTGTGATCAGATGGAGTCATATTATAGCAGGCCAGGCAAAACTGAGCGGCTGTTGAAATGAAGTGGTCAGTGAACAATAGCTGGATTTCTGTGCGCTTCAAACCTCAAAAGGAGCTCCTGGGTTTCTGGTCTTAGGATGTACTAAGCACCTACTTCAGTGTAATTACAGAGGGGACAGAGGGAAAAAGTGTCAACAGTTTTAGGACACCCCAATTGTGAATTTATTCAAATTCAAACAGTTGAAGTCCAGTTAATAGCTTGAAATGTTTCAAAGGACAGTGCTGTATTGCGAGAGGTTTAAAAATGGCAAGGTTACCCAGAAGTGGGAAGTAATTCTGTAACGCCATTAAGTATCCTCTGGTATGGGTCAGGTTCGTCCTACAGTGAGATAGTGTCCCAAAACACAAGTCTAAGCTCTGCCAGAACTATCTTAGAAAACATGGGGGTTGCACATGCTGGTGAGGGTTAAGTTGAAAATAACTGTGAGTGTTAAGCTGAATGTGGTAGTGCGGGATAAGCTGAAAACTGTGTTGGGAAGAATAAGTTTAAGGAGCAGGTGGGGGTTAAGTTGAAAGAACCGGTATGAGTTCAGTTGAAAATGCATTTGAGGGTTAGGTTGGAGGTGCAGGTAGGTGTTAGGTCAGAGATGATGGTGAGGGTTAGATTAAAATGGGGGGTTCATTGTTGGGACTTGTTGGGGGATATACTGAAAATGCAGTTGGGGTTGGGTAGGAGGTGCCGTTGGGGTCAAGATTAAAGATGCCAGAGTGGGATAAACTGAAAGTGCTAAAGTGGGATCAGTTGAACGTACTGGAGTGGGAATAGTTGAAAGTGCTGATGTGGGATGTTTCGTTGTACTGAGACCAAGAAAGACAAACATACTTCAAAGGTTTATTTTACACACTTAACCAACCCTGACCCTCCACTCCATTCTTGTCATACAATGAGAATAACAAGTATGGATGAGTATGTAACAACAGGGTATGAGGATATTTGTTGTTATAAATTAAAACTATGTCACAATATCATTTTCTGAGCATATTATGATATTACTACTTCTGACTAACACAGGCTAGCTATGTGTATCATAACAAAGACAGCTTGTTTAACTGGTTTAAGTACAGTACTGAATAAAATTGTATCACTTGTTTTGCTTTTTTTATATGGTATCATTGTCTTTTTGTGATATGTTTTGATCAATCTGTTCACCACTACCACAAGGGCTCTAAAAGTGCATACTCAAAATGAAATGAAGATTCTGCAGGCAAACACAATGCACACTACTGTGAATAACTGTAAATAATATCATGCATTGATTACAACCCAGTGCTCTGCCATTTCATTTCATTTTACAATCATTTTCCCGCCAGAACGTGCCTGTGGCACAGAGCACTATACTGACGGTAAAATCAAACTCTTGATTCATTCCTGGCAGGCGAACACGTGACCCAGCGACAGCTCATCAGGGCACAGTAGTTCTCCTCCACAGTCTCAAAGACAAATGGCCGTGCTGCTCTTTCAGGAACATGACTGCTTAACAACTGCTGAGATTAACTGGCCTCGTAAAGCAGCCGCCGCCGCACACTGCACCACATCCAACATGGCTGCCCCAAACGAGCTCCTGCAAATGAGATAACAAATCACATCATATGTAATAAAAGGAGCCGCTACATAGACCCGGGCCAGGCCGTGGGGGTCATCTGCTGACCGCGCCATGGGGTTGGGTAACGAGACATCAATCAGGAGCTTATTGGGATGCCATTGGCCACAGAACAGCACCATCTGGGCTTAACCGTCTGGCCAGTGTTGGAGCAGGTGACTGCTGCCTCACACCTTCTGCTCCTCATCGTTTCCTCTCCAGAAGAACAGTCACATCTCAGGCCCAGAGCATATCTTAGACATTTTCCTTCTTTTGTCTAACCCTTTTGTTCACTTCTTCCACTGATGTGTGCTTATAATCATTCTCCAACCTGTCATTAAATGAAACATGCATTCTGTTAGAATCATATCTGCGAATGACCTTTAGTCTGTTTAAAATGTTACATTCTACAGTAACAACACACCTCGTCCTGTCAAAGGTGGCTAAAATGCTCTATAACAGGCATCACCAAATGGCGGACTGCGAGTGAATGTTCTGTCCAGACCTGTGACCAGTCTTGTAAATTCACGAGATTGATTAATTTTCATGGAATTTTTTTTTGGACGGTCGTGGCTATTGACAACGGGCGCTGCTACTGCAGTAATACAACACCAGCTTCGTTCGTTACTAGTGATGGAAAGTTCGGCTTATTTCAGAGAGCTGTTTCTTCTGGCACGGCTCCCAAGAAGAGCCGGTTCCTTCATCTCCCAAATGGCTCTTACTTTATTATCATCTGAAGTAGTGTTCCGTGGGTAGGCTTTTTTTAACTCCACCGAAACCGACCCGTCAGAAGATCCAAATCCCTCGCCCAACCCGCAAAACTACTCCTAGATACTGACCCAAAACCCGAGCCGACCAGAGGAAAAAAACAAACAGTTTACAACACGTTTTGATCAATAATGGAATGTGTTCTGTAACTTAATTGTGTTTGCCTGGGACTCCATTTAGTTGTGGTAAAAAAGTTAGTTGTGCACTCAGTTCATTTTCTGCATTGGAAATGAACAATACATTTTGAGTGAACCATATGAAAATGTGGACATAGGGGAAGGCTATAAGACACAAGATGGACTTCAGTTCGGACCTTCTACTGGGACGAAATGTAATATCTGGACCTCTGTAATTTTTAATTGAATAGCCCTGCTCTATAAGACCAGTCACATGTGAATGTTGTCTCCGTCTGGCGGAAACCTCGTAACATACCCTTTTGTCTTTTTGGGTTTTTTTCATAAATCAATAGTATTGGTCAGTCTCCAAGTGGGTCTGTCAAATTTAGAAATTATTAACCAACAAAAGGTGTTAAAAATAGTTATACCAATTTTGATGACACAGTATTCATTTATGTAGAATACATTTAGTTTTTTGAGTTTCCTGAAAAATAGCCATTTTGGAGGTTTTGTCCCGACAGTGACGATATGTTGCATTCAAAAGACTGAGAATTTAAGTGTCAGACTTATTGTAAGAGAAAAAAGGCACGACATGGACCCTGTAAGAGTAACTGCAAGGTCCATGCAGTCTGCATGCCAAATCATACACTATAAAGGAAAAGATAATAAAAGCACACACATGAGGTGGAACGGTTTCTACTGTAATGGGGACATCAATATGAGATGTCTACAAAGGTGTATAACCTTGGTGAACAATTAGGATGGGGAATTACAGAAGAGGGTCGAGTGAAGCGCAGGGGACGATTTTCCCACCACGCAAATGCACGGGTTCCCAGATGTGTGGGGGCTCTCTACTGACAACAAGCAGTTGCCTAAATGAACAAAAACTGATTACGTTTATTTTTTACCCACCACCAGGGAAAGAATGTAACGCTGTAGCCACCTAATCAGAAATCTTGAAAGCAATCCTTAAATGAACAAATATTTTCTTGTGACAAGAGATGAAATGTCTGATGAGAAGGAGATGCTGGGCACAGTTTCTAGGTTGTCAGATAAAGAAGCTCCACCTGTTGCTGTGGTTACTGTTTCCTTCTTCAATAAACCAACATTCTTTTTTATGAACCAGTGCTGTGGTCAGAAACACATCAAGGCTCCGACTCGGTTCTGACTGCTGTAAGAAGAGCTACAAAGTAAACATTGTATTTTGCATTAAAATCAAACATAACTCCTCCAGACATAACTTTTCTTGGTGCCCCAGGAACACCAAATCCACTTGTGTGTGTTTTGTACCATGGGGTGCTGAGGTGGAGGATATCACAGGTCCTGGGAGACCTTCATGGTTTGCTGTATCAAAGGCTCAGGGAAGATCAAGCAGCTGGAATAGCTAAAAGACCTTTCAGTGAACTAGCTTTAATCTCCCCACAAATGTTACAATCGAACTGAAAGTTAGCGTCCTAAAGATGACCCAGGGGTTTAATAACTATTTAACTAGACTGTAAATCTTTAAAAGGGGCAAAGTAGGCCTGAGGCAAACCTGATGCATGCACACATATAAAGGCACCGATGAATTAAACAGCTTTGGCAACTCATCCATATCAAACCCTTTGGGGCATATTTTGTCTGTAAATATTTGTTATCTGATCACTGTCAACCACTAGAAACCAATAGGCTCTCCATGATGAATAAGCACTTCAGGTTCAGTGACTTTGAGCTTTACCACCCAGACTTAACTCAATGAGATCTTGGCATCATTAGCTGTCTCCATTATGCAAGCACTGGAACAATTACAACCACTTCTGCAGTCAGAAACGAGGTGAGAGCAAAAGAGGAATAGAACAAGCCAAGAAAATTTTGGCTATGTGACATAGCGCAGAAATTGGCAAGTGTGCCTACTGTGACTAAAGGCATCTTTCAGCTGGGCGGTTTCAGCCAAAATACCATTAAATCACTCTGAGGCCAGTGAAGCTGTATCATCTACTGAGCCGCATCCTGTGGCGAGACTTTGCTGTACTCTGTTGCTGTCAGATCAAAATCTCGTAACCATATCCCAAACTGATAACAAGGGAATTTTTCAATACAATCTTGTAAAAACACTGAAACCAAGTAAATTAAGGTCTCATGAAGTTCCGGCACTATTTCATGTGTCATGTCGGATCAGGGGAGGACACAATCGCAGGAGACAGCCTAGAAGTGATGTAAGTTTAATAATAAAGTTCAATTTCAGCACAAATTTCCGGAGGACCTTCACTCCGTGCAAACTAAACAAATAAGCACAGAAAGGGGGACTCTGCTGCAGAGTCGACTCTTCTATAGGCGTTAGATCAAGCTCACTGCAGATCAGGGAACAATACCAATCACTCCATGCTTCATGGAGTTCTCTCTCAATGCAAAAGTCCTTAGCATTCACACCTGCAAAGACACACACAGGGAAAAGAGACACAGAAGAGAGGTTCTACTAGAGTTGTTAACTGCGGATCCAGTAGTTTCTGTCACTGGTTCTCTTATTACCACTAAGAGAGGAAGCAGGAGTCACATAACAGTCCTTCAAGAGTTTCCTCAAAACTTCACCTTCTAGGGTGTAACTAAGACATACAACCGGGAGTCCCTCTATTCATTTCTATCAAGACTTACCCAGACCAGAACCCACAGTAGTGAATGGGTGACCACACAAAGATTCTGTGGCTCGGCTGGCATTTTAAAACCACAAGCACACACATACAGCCAATCACACGACAGAGACAATCAATTCATTAACAAGCAGTAATCAGAGTAATACGGCACCCAACTACCAAACATGCAACAAACCACGAAATCGTCACTTCGTGCCCACAGCTGCGTACACCTGGTATTCAGGCGATGGGCTGCATTGGGGGGGGTGAATGAATATTTAAGCAAGAAAGAGGTGCAGCAAATCTTGAAACAATCCAGAAGATTCAAGTTTTTTTTTTTTTAGCTTTTTCATCCAGGTCATTTGGCAGACGCCCTTATCCAGAGCAACTTACAATAATTAGTAACAAGGATAGTACCCCTGGTGGAACTAGGGGTTAAGTGTCTTGCTCAAGGACACAATGGTACATAGTGGGAGTGTGGAGCTGCAACTTCGTGGTCATCAGATTCACAGGCAAGTGCTTTATCCACTAGGCTGCGACCACCCTGTGAATAATGGACCAACAGGAATAAAAGGGACATATTATGCAAAACTCACTTTTTGCATCCTTTTAGTATCTCCATTTGGGTCTCTACTGCTCCTATACACATTCCAATCACAAAAAAACAAACATCCACCTGGTCTCTGCAAATCAATTGAAAGATCTGAACTCGGGGTGGAACATATAGGGCTGGATAGCGCCTCTGTTTCACATCTGGTAAACGTGCAGCATTAGCATGGGATTGGTGGGGCGTGGCAGGCAACAGTTATTTGCATTATAGGGACAGAGCCCTTAAATGTCTCATTTTTGAAAGGGACTGAAAGTATCAAGAATAGAATTTGTGAGATCTCTTTATGTGAGCGAGATTTTGTGCAAAGAATGTTATCCTATAAATGTTCCATTTTGGATGACAAGCTTTAGCTGTGTCGACTATTATGATCGTGGCTCGGTCACTGGATTCTGAGAACACTGTATAAACACGGCAAACCCGACATGATTGTGCAGACCTGCTGTCAGTTATAACGGTCTATCATTTCTGCATCTGATGGCCTGTACACAGGCAATAACAATGCTGTCTGTCTTAATCAAGTCCAATCTTCCATAATTACAGTCGCTCTTTGGTGCAGAAAATGACTGGAAAGATTAAAACGCAGCAGCACACGGAAAGTTACCCCTAGTCTGTTCATTCACAAGTGTTTGGGTCCGGCCTTGTGCCATTTCATGAAGGGAGAATTGCAGACAATAATCATTTTTCATTGAGTTCACCCACCGAGACAGGAAAAAGGGACATTTGGGCAGGCAATTAAACATGAAATGTGCAATAGCACCGATTATATCTAATGATGGATTGTTGGATTGTGGATTAGTGTTTGAAAATGCTGTGGGGTTTCTTTAGAAAAGAAGAAAATGAGACAAGGAGAGAGAGAGAGAGAGAGAGAGAGAGAGAGAGAGAGAGAGAGAGAGAGAGAGAGAGAGAGAGAGAGAGAGAGAGGGGCACAGGGACACAGGAAAATGTAGTGTGTAACAGAAAAAGAGACCACACACGTGCACTTGTGAGTATGTGTGCTGTCACAGCAGGAAGGACCTTACACAACAGTGCAGAGAAAAGCCACAATCAGGCTGGTGGAAGCGAGAGGCAGGGAAAAAATTAGCCCCATTTGTTGAAAACCTGTGTGAATTCATGATGGAAAGGCATCGTAATAGGGCCATTTCTTGGAAAAAACAAAATGGGTTTAAGAGGCCTCAAGCTCAAAGCACCATCCTGTTTGACGCAACAGGGTCATCAGGTGCTGCACTCGGCTCCTGTGTAGCTTGATACTGTGGGTTTTTTTCTCCTTCCAGCACAGCTGAGACCCAGGCAAGGTCAGTGGCTCCACTGGATCCAAAGCTGAACACTTAATGATGCCTGAGAACTATGAACTCAAGCCAAGTGACCTCAGCAGCTGGACGTAGAGGACTTCCTCTAACAGGCTGAAACTACACAGCTGAAGTGCCTTTTGGAATGAACAATGAACGAGAAATATTCCATGGAAGGGAACACTGATCTGATAAGGCAGACAATAATGGACAGAGACAGGTGTGTTAAGTCATTAGTTTACTTTACAAAGTAATAGCTTTTTAAAACATCCTGCCTTGGATATTTGTTTTTATTTATTATTAACATTAAGTTTACATTTTACACACAGATGTCATTACCAAAAAGACAAGAAGAGAATGATCAACATATCAACCCATGGTATATCATGGTATACCTACAAGGCAGTTCCAGGCAAAGTTCCTTTGGGTGGTCATCAATTCTGGACTTCAAATACCGTTTCTGGTCCTGCATTGTATAGTGTTAAGGAAATTCACATTTTAATCATTTTATTCATTTCTTTCTTTATTTTCTTTATTCCTTTACATGTATTCACATTCAGTATTCAGTCAATGAGTCAGTGATTCATTTATTCAGTTCCTGATTGTTGTGTGATTCATTTACGGTTAAGCAGAAGTCTTAAGGTTAGAAGTTAGGGACCTATGGTCTCTAAAGATGCTCCGTTCAATCGTCGGACGATCGGTATCGGCCGATAATCAGACTTTATGACTCGATCGGGACTCGTTATACTCGCCGATCTTAGGAACCG
>JBBMFX010000134.1:9868479-9878777 GCA_037832545.1 Rhabdalestes septentrionalis | reverse complement strand
TAAGACACAAGATGGACTTCAGTTCGGACCTTCTACTGGGACAAAATGTAATAACTGGACCTCGGTGACTTTTAATTCAATACCCCTGCTTTACATGAACGCACTCACACACACCATTTTTCCCCCAAGAACATCTGCAAATAAACAGGAATTATGTATTAAAATGTATAGAAGTATGCACTAGTTTTAGTGCACAATTTCTACTCACTGGAGTACAAATATTGAAAAAATAAAACAGATTAATGGCATTATATTTGCCCTGCATTTATGTCTAATTTTTCCCATAATATCTTATCACATACTAGTGTATGTGTGTAATGATTTGATCATGTTCTATATAATTTTCATAATATTGTACAATCATTATGCCTCACAATGAAAAATCTATATATAAAGGTTCATCAGAGTACATTTTCGCACACCATCCATTGCAGTGCACTGGGAGTGAATTTGATATTCTCTGCTATACGCACATATTTTCTGACATCACTCATGTCTATTGCTTACATGCTGGTTATAGTGCGCTGCAATTACATAGATAGTTGGGAGATCATATCAAAGTGATAATTAGCATACTGTGGAGCCTCTTGTGTTGGAGGATAAAACACTGAATTTGACAGTTATTGTTTTATTAGGAAAATCGATTTGTGGCAGGTATAGGATATATTATAGATGCTACAATAAAAATGTTCTCACAAATATCAAAAAGACCCAATAAAGACTAATATAATGACCAACATTCATCTTCTCTGAAACTAATTTATTTGGTCGACACCTGCACCAAAACAAGGAACCATTCACCGTAGACTTTTGTAACCAGTCCAAGCGCTGAAATGCCAACTTCCCGAACTGTGCGGTTCACTCCCTCTGTAATGAGTCCTGGTTCTCGGTGCAAGTCATAGCGTCTGTCTAATGTGCAAACTCATCTAATACAGCCAGATTGCGCTCCCATTAAAACCGAGTCACAAGCATGGGAGAGGACTTCATTATACGCAATATCTCCATGTGGCTTGAATTTATGGTGGCATTATATGGCAGGCTATTCTTTTCCATCCTCTTTTTTCCCCCCTTTTTCCGCAAGACTTAATCACAGCTTCCCAAACAGGAGCGGGATAGTGTCTCTTTAGGGATTGCCAGGGAAGGCAATTAAAAAAAAAGAAAGAAAAGAAATTAATATGACCTTCTGGAGGGGAAAGCCAGAATTTCCCAGAGTGCATCCGGGGGCTCTGGCAGATAATGACACCAGTCAGCTTTTCTTTCCTTCACGACCCCCAGAGCAAAAAGCACTGAGCACACTCCACCACCCTGCAGCACGCACCTTCATAATAAACGATCCTTTAGCTTTATTAGAAATGTGACTGATATTGCCATAACAAAGATTTAATGCTATTACAGAGATTTTGAAACATAGTTTTTTTTTTACTGTTGATGCACAAGTATTAAAAAGCTTCCCATCTAGCTTTCAGCTTGGAAATGACATTGAAATTGGCAATAAGAAGCATAACTGTGCGTCTGTCCAAAACAGTAGGCGTTCTGATCAGTCAGAGCCAATATCTGACAACGTACGGATTTGAAAGTGTTCTGCTAACTCAACGTCGAGTAAAAAGACATCGCTACAACTATTCTTACATTTATGATTACTGCTAATAAACTGCAAAAGTGATTATAACCACATCAAACACCAGCCCTACATAACAAAGAGATACTCCGCGACACCAAAATCCCCCTGCTTCGCTAAAGAGACCCTGAAGACATTCAACAGACTAGAAACGGCTTGCAAAAACCTCATAACAGGTTTTTTTTAAAACAAGTCGCTGCACCCCTATATGCCTGTTGGGCATTTTACACATCTGGGAGTTAAGTGTTTTAAAAAGTTTTACGATGATGAGCATAAAAGAGCGAAAAAATACAGGCGCTTTTTGCTCCACTCCTTTAAAGAAACTGTTGGGGAGATGAAAGGAATTTTCCATCAGTGCCAATTGGTTGCTGGTCACAGTGAGCGTCCACGGGGTTGACTAATGAGTTTTAATGGCCTGCTATGAGGAACGCTGTCCCGTGTAATTAATGACAGACACCCTGAAAACCTGGAGGAGAACTACAGAGGTTTGACCTCAGCGGGTTCCTCAGAATATAAGTAAGAAGTCAATTAACATACGAAACACAAATGTGGAGTACGGCACCGGCAGCTCAGTGGAAGGCCAAGATATGCAGGCACAAAAACAGAGGGTGAAAAGGGGTGGGTGGGTGGGTGGGGGAGAGATGAAAAGGAATGTAAGAAAAAAAATGCACTCAATTGAGGGGAATAAAGTGAAAGAATAAACAGTTTATGAAACCTGTTTGTTTATGCTTTAGTCATCCTGCACTTCCTGAGCTGTCTGGAGCCGCGATTCATTAAAACAAAGAATGCAGGGAACATCTATTTTTAACGTCTAGATGCATGTTGCCTTCATCGTCTTGAAGTGGATAATTATTAGATGTAGTCATGGATACAGATTTGAAGCCACTCTATAAAACACTAATGAGAAGTGTGTGTATGTGTTTCTGTGTGTGCGTGTCAAAATGATTAAGAAAGAGGAGTTTTCACAAGCCTAATAAACAATTGAACAAATGCATTCCAAGCCATCTGCTCCGCTCTTCTGATGACCACATGCGTCATTAATGTCGACAGCTTGTTGTTTGGTCCTCTTGTTAAGATGTTATCCGTCGTGATGTAGCACAAGTGTCACCTTGACTAACCAGAGCAAGAAATGTAGCCCTTCTGGACACCTATCATTCAAATCGGGATAAAATCAAACTTGAAAAGGGATTCGGTTCAGCTGCGTCCACACAAACACATGCTGAACAGTTCTTGAAGGTGGTCTAGCACCAACATAACCCTCTTACTGAAGAGGCGAAGCTGCTGAGAGGAGCACTTCAGACGTTCGGAAATAATCTGATTAATGCGCTTCGTCGAAAGCATCTCGAAAACGGTAAAAGGCTCGCTACACTTGGAAGTGCGGAATGTATTGAGTCATGCTCCAGACAAGATCGCATCCTGGCCTGCACAAACTCAATGACCTCCTCAGGCTAAGTCAGCCCTGATGATGACAAAAAGTGAAGTGAAGACAACAGTGAATCTGTTCTTTCTGGCCAGTTGTCTGCTACGTAGGCTACGAACAATAAGCGGCTGCTACCACTTGGCTAACTGTAACTGATAAAGCTAATACTTTCCAATCATCCCGCTGGCATTCAGGGGAGCCAAGATCTAATTATTTTTCTTCCATGGCCCAATGAGCCTTAAAGGTTAATTACTGTCCGTCTGCGTGACGCTGCCGGAGGGCCGGAAAAGCATCAGTGCGGAAGCTAATGTGTTTTACTTAGTCCGTGACTAACAAAGCTGGCATTTCTTTGACAAAGTGTGCCCAGCCTTTCTATCGTTTGCATTCAAAGATGCTAAAATGTGCTTATATAATGATTCCACAACCAAGAAATGGTAGGGGCTGCTCTTTTCTGCCACACTTTCTTACACTAATATGTGCTAGACTTTCCCAGTTTGTTTAGACAGGAGGTAAAGTTATCATCACTTTAGGCAAACAGACCGCTTTCCCAACACTGACAGGCTGGAAAGAGGTTAAAGCTAGCAGTGTGCAGCAAATAGGCCTTCACCATCCCTTCCACTCCACTGTCTGCCAGAGGCTAAAGCTAGGCTGTCCTGAGCTTACTGCACTTTCCTTCTTCATGCTGTCAACTAGTGCTGAATCAGGACCTCTCTGTCTGTGTGTGCTGTCCATTCTCATGCCTGTCACAAAGCAGGCACCAAATATGCTGTCTCAGTAGGCAGTCTGTATCTCAGAGAGGAGGAGAATAATATACTCCCCTCAACCCCATCGCATATATGTCAGTTTAACTGGTTTGCGATTCTCAAGAAAGTCTGGAGGTCTCGACCTCTGAAAAGGGCCAGAGAATATGACGCTATCAGCTTCTTGGACAAAAATGCAAAGTTCATTCATCATTTCTTTGTGCACCCCTTGCCTCAGTGACTGACAATTTCGTCCAGTTAAGATGAGCGCAGTCTATTGAGATTGCCCAAATTTGTGTTCCATGACCAAGTCGTACACACCCTCTAACACAGCGGGAGGGTGAAAACCAGGTCCACATGTATGTCTGACCGATTCAACAGATATGATGGGCCACTGGGACACTTTGACAGACCAGCAAAATCACTGGACCTCAATCTCAGCTCTCAATGTGGAACAGCAGACGAAATACTGAAACAGGCACACAGCAAGTCGAGCTGAAATATGCACCCAGTTACTGCAAGAGTGGGCTAAAATGGACAGGAATGATCTCGAGGCTGGTGTTATTTTCTGACAGGACTGATGGCGATTGCAATTCAGGCAAGGTGATGCATAAATAAGCATTAGGGACAAAAATGCTGCAAGCAACTTTTTTTATATAATCAGTGTTACTAGAAAAAAGATCAAATAGGTATCACAGAAAGATCCATGATTTAAATTAGAGCAAGTGCTTTTTTTAAACAACCAATTAAAAACCAAAAATGTGTTTAAAATGAATGTTGAACTATATTGCCACAAGAATCTGACACGTTGATTACCATAATTGTCTTATTTTGCTTTTGTAGTTTTTTAATTCAATTTTCAAGTCCTGAGATTTTTTCATCCAGTTCCTTCTACCGGAGTTTAACCATACCTAGTTTTTCACAGCCCTGTCAAAAAATTTCACTTCTAAATGAATTTTTAACCTCCTCCTCTTAAACATCACAAAAATGTATTTAATAATCATAATGATATGTTTGTCCTCTTATAGCTTTCATTTTCTTCACTGACACTAGTCATAAAAAAACAATGGCCGAGTTGGGAATATCATCTAACTCTCAGATTAACCCACACATGAAAGAATGTGAACATGTCAGCAAATTTAGGCCTTGTTTTGTTCCAGGTAACATAACAGCCTCTGGCCTCCGTACACCTTACATGACACAGGCATGCTGTATTCACACAGCCGAAGCCCTTTACAGCCCAAGGCATGTCAACACAGCACACTTTAACTAGACTAACATGTTAGGAAAAAAAAAGAACGGACAAGGCAACTGAACTAGTGTGAACATGATACTTCCCAAAGAACCCAAACACTAAAAACACCAGACAATCGGTCGGTCTAATGCTGTTAAGACATGTGTTATGTAAACAATGAGAAAATGTATTCCAAATGCAACTCACAGGATATTTTGTGATTAAAATGGATTGGAACTGATTTGTTTGTTTATGTGTGAGTGTGAATAAGTGTGTGTGTGTGTGTACCTTGTGTGAGGAGCTGCAGGGTGCGGACCTCCTCTCTGACACGGAGCTGCAGGACTTGTTGAAGGATGTACTGTCTCTGACTCTCCTGCATGATCCCCATCCTCTCCAGCTTTCTGTCTGTCAGCCTCATCAAAGCTCGACCTACACACACACACACACACACACACACACACACATGGTGAGAACTTGTATGGTCTGACTCTTTCTCAGGCAGAGACAAATCAGCACAATAAAAAATCAGACAGAGACAAATCAGAGCAGTAATTAGGATGCTAATAATTAATCTGCATTTACACGGCCCCCTACTAATTACTTACTAACTCTTCAACATGGCAAAAGCGTGCAGCCAAACAGTGACTGTATTTGGTGTGTTTAAGTGCCTGTAATAATAAGTCCCTAATGTGATGCTGGGCCAAATATTGCAATGTGTTACAAGGGTAAAACAAGGATAAATACTGTAATTAGTGCAAGGAAATGGACTGGAAACTTTTGCTCCAGACAAATGTCTTGTCAAGGTCAGATGAAGTTCACTGTATTTCCTTCTTTTCATTCTGCTCACTTTCCTCAGCGTTTCCCATTTTCTAATGACACAGTTGCCAGGGGCAAAGAGAATAATCTAAGTAATAGAGAATTTTACCGTCTCAGCTGATAACTGGCATTTTTGCATTCGGAGGCACTACATGGCGATGTCTCTTTTTGGCTTAAGGCGCATCTTTTTATATGAGTAACGCTTGATTTACCAACGGAAAACCATGGTAAATACTGGAATTTCAGCTGCTTCTAAGAAATAGGCAAAAACATGGGCCTTTCCTCACTGGAAGTCTAGTTAAGTGCATGGCACTTCATGACATAAACCACATAAAGCACTCCTATACCCCCTGTTTTCTGATTTGATGACACAAGTGAAGAGAGCGCTCTCTCTCATTCCCTCTCCTAATACTCGTTCAGTTCTCCCGGCCTCCATTATCTGTAAAATAGACTTTCTGCTGAAATGATGCTGATGTGACTGTTCCATTGCATCATCCAACATCAAGACGGCCATTCGGAGCAAAGTATCTCCGGCATGTATACAAGCCTGCTCAAAGCTCCCTGACAAATCAGGACTCCAAACTGCCAACTGCTATTACCACAGCGTCTTTAATGTGGTAACACAAAAAAAGCCATTTGAATGGAAAGGGCAAGGTGGGAAAAACCGGCAGGCAAATTTGAATGTGTGCGATTACCCAGACCTAGTGAACTATTGCCACAGAGCCCCACAGGATAAAGGCCGTGGATGCAGGAAAGAGCGATGACAGAAGGAAATGGAACATGGACGATACGGCCACGGCGAAAGTGGCCTTTTTGTTTTGAAATCTTGATAGAAATAGGACAAATCGTTTCATAAGATAATTGATAGTGGGGAAAAAAACCCAGGCCTAGCAACACCAGCAGTGTTTCCATGCCTGTCGCCGAGCAACAAATGCGTCAAAGGACATATCAAATTTTTGCTGACATTTACAAATGCCTCAAGTGTGTCTCTGGCCGGTGAAAGCACAGATGGGTCCTGTCTTTATTCAGGCTTCATTGGAAGCGGAGAATGGGCGTGTTGTTGTGTAGGCTGATGTGATCAGAGGAAGGCGTCTCTGTCAGCTGGACGCAGGCCAGGCTACCTCTTCATTTGGCAGCTGCTGGCCAGGAAGGCTCAATAAGGAGCTGGAACTGGCTGCGCCTTCTCTCTGACTCAGTGCCTTCAGAATCCCACAAAGACACAGGAGGAGATGAGTCAAAGCACAGCTAATACACAGAGCAGTGTAGCATGACAGAGAGGAGAGGGAGTGTGAGAGGAGAGGCACGAAGAGCAGCGATAAGAAAGCAGGGGGGTGGGGGGGTAGAAAGGGTGAAGAGAGGAAATTCAAAGACAGAGTGGACAAATCATGCACTGAGCAAGCTGCAAGGGGAGCCAGGAATGGAGCCATTCAAAGCACAGCCCAGCATGCGACTGTGCTCTATACAAACATTACTGACGTCGCTCGGCTGTGACTGGCAAAAAGAGCCACAAAGGAACATCAAAGGTCACTGCGTAGGAGCGCCAGCACAGTGTGATAAACTGGCAGAAAGACTTCCACTGAATCTCCCTACAATGAACTGCAAGTCAAATGGGAGAGAAACAAACCATTCAAGGCAATAGGTCTGCAAGACCAGTGCACCTGCGCACCCTCCACCACATTCCACCCCAACACTATGAGGGAGTCCTTAAATAATCATTTTAAACTGAGAAGCTCAGATGAGCTCTTAACAGCCTTTTCTGAACAGGGTGCATCGGTAACATCTGCACTAACGCCACTTGTGTTTGTGTGATTTGGAGAGACTGAGGGGAACTGGCCTCTTCCTGAATGCCTAAAATGGTTTCAAACTTCCACTGCTTTTCAGAGCCAAGTGACAAGGCTAACGGTATCAGTTGCTGTTTCTCCCTCCCTGATCCACTTTTTTCCCCTCCAACTGGCTGAGAAAATGATTAAAAATACTTTAGTGTCCTGGCCTGCAGGATATTGATTGGATTTAAATTCTTCTTTTCACTTGGCTTCCCTCAGATGCTGTGTGCTGATCGTGCTCATGCTGATCTCCCTTCAGTTCAAGATGCAATATCAAATCGCTGCTAGAAATAAATACAAAGGTGTGTGCTCGTGTCCTCCATGCCCATATCTCTTTTGCTACGGTAATGCGGCGAGAGGAGCCCTGTCCTTGATAAATGGGCTCAGTTTAGACTCCGTCTCTCTCAATCTCAGCCCTCCCACCCGGAGGACAAGTCCTTTTTATATGTGAACCAAGAGCCCTGCTAATTACTGCTCCATTCAACATAAGAGCGAAGAGGGAGTGAGACAGAGAGTGAGAGAGGATACCGAGGCTCCTAAGGCTGCAATTTAACCCCACTTTCCTCTGTTAAACTGTCTAGAAAACGGCCAGAAATCAATAAATTTAGAAAGCAGCAATTACTACTTGTGCCTCAGTGGCTCTTTAGCTCATAATACTAATTGCTTCTTGTGTGTTTGTTGTGCTGTCAAATGTCGACCCAGGGAGAGGAGGGGCCTGCCTCTTGAGCCTTGGTGTCTCTCAAGGTTTTTCCTCTTGATGTTAGGGCCTCTCTCGCCTCTGGCTTGCTGTAAACCTGCTTTCTGCCCTTGTGTGTTGTGGAAAGTGGCATACCATTAAAATCGACTCCACTTTGCAGCAAGCTTTAGTAAGACGATTAAAATACAATTAATGTATAAATGTATATTATTCACTGTTTTTAGGAGCAAATTGGAAGAGACGTAATGCACCAAAATTGTTAAGACTTAAATCAAACAATTGGTAAAATATATCAATAACCCTATTATATATATCTCTCTGGTTTACGGACTCCTTCTAATGGCGGTAATTGGTCTTTTTTTGGTTGATCAGTGCTGTAGAATTTAGAATCCTCAAATCAGCACCATGATGTAATGTAGCACCTCAATATTTGCACCACATCTTCCATTAGAAGGGAAGAGAGGGAGGTTAAATGTAGGCAGAGTGGGGGTAAGCTCCTCAGGTGAGACTGAGGCATACTTCACATAGTTTCATTGCGGCTGCCTTCATAAAGCCTGAGGGGTAATCTCTCCTTTCCACACACACAGATCTGTGCTTGGTGACTGGCAGGCACTCAGTCTGATGTGACGCCTGCAGGAGAGTCTGCCTCCCACGCTCCCAAACAGCCTTTAGCCCCAAAGACACCGCGATCCACCTTCAGCAATGGCCACACAGAGATATAACTTTAACTGAGGTCTATAGCTGAGGACTGGATATCATCAAAGGAAAGGAGCCCATGGGCCATTTAAGAAGAAACTTCCTAAAAGTGGCTCTGAAGGTTAATTTAGGCAGCTGAACCCTAGTTCACCCAACAGATCAGCGATTATACATTCAGACTAATCCACTTCAATGGATTTAAAAACCCTTACCAGATGCACGCACACATGGCCCAGTGAAATGTATCAGCATGTGTATTTAGAGAATTAGTGGATGCTACTCCACAGTGCTGCCCTTAATGTTGGATGCAACAGAGCTTGTCATTTGTTATTATTGTCTTATTGTTTATTTCCATATCAATAGCAACTAAAGATTTGCTCAATTTTTTGTGCTTGCTTGTTTATAAAGTCTCAGCTTTGTTAGATCATGTTCTCCACATATCAACATAAAATCCAGCAAAAGCATGGAGAAATCGATATTCACCCTTTAAAGTCAATGAAGAAAAGTCTATACTTTGTTATTCAGAATATGTCTGTTACTGCATTAATATATAATGTGAAAAACCTGAATATGCTAAATGAAAAATAGCTGAGTATGTTTAGACTTGAGCACCTACTGAGCCAAATTCCAAGGTTGTGTTGGGCTTTTTTCCCAGAGACAAAAGACAGGACAGCACACAAAAAGCTCAATTCTCTCAAACACATCTTACTGTATCCAGTGTGTGTCGTAACTACTCTGATGACAGATTTTATGGGTTGAAGTGGTGAAAAAGAAAAGACTGAACGGACTGCAGCTGAGACTTTAGGTAAGATCGAGCAAAAAGAGAACATGCTTTAGAAGGGACTAAATCCAGCTTGTAACTTTCAGGAAAAATAACTGTTCAAATGTCGACTTTTAAGCCTAAATCACTTGAAAGAAATGTGTTGTTATTCAGCCCACTCTGTTGGTGAGTCTGTATTGATTACTGCAAAGAAGGAGAAAAAATGTTTGGCATTCAATCAAGCGAGGCAACGATTAAGATGCTGGGAGATGGAAGCATGGAAGATAAGAATGGGGCTAGAGAGAGAGGGGGAGAGAGAGATTGAGTGGAGGAGAGAGGGGGAGAAGAGAGAGAGAGAGTGATGAGAGAAATAGAACGATGGAGAGAGAGATGGAAAGAGAGAGAGGAAGAGAGAGAGGGAGAGAGAGAGGAAAAGGCGAGAAAGAAAGGGAGGGTAGAGAGACAAAGATATGAAGAAAGAGAATGGGCAAGAG
>JBBMFX010000134.1:9856450-9867746 GCA_037832545.1 Rhabdalestes septentrionalis | reverse complement strand
GATGGAAAGAGAGAGAGGAAAAGAAAGAAGGAGAGAGAGAGGAAAGGGAGAGAAAGAAAGGGAGGGTAGAGAGACAGAGATATGAAGAAAGAGAATGGGCAAGAGAGAGATGGAGGGCTTGAGAGAGAGAGACAGAGAGCGAGAGAGCGAGAGATGGAGAGAGAGAGAGAGAGAGTGTGAGTGAGTGAGATAGAGAGAGCGAGGGAGAGAGAGCGAGATAGAGCATGAGTGAGAGAGAAAGAGAGAGAGAGCAAGAGCGAGCGAGGGAGAGAGCGAGATGGAGATAAGTAATAACTAGCTTGCTGGTCCTCATCTGTAATTGTGTTCGTATTTAAATAAACCAAGGCCCACTTCTCCCAACTGACTATGCATAGGAAAGCCTCCTTTAATGACCTGCTGCTTTCATCGGAGAATACTGAAAAAGGAGGGGATTACTGTAATGGCTGAGAGCTTCTCCTCTTTAATGAGGGTTGCTCTGTACACCAGGCTGTAAAGTAATCAGGGCCCAATCACAGCCTGTTCTTCACTTCCCTGAGCATAAAGGGACATGGAGATCCCTAAACTTAGACTCGTGCTTTGAGGTTGAGAAGCCATTTGGGGTGGGCCCGAAGTCTCTCTTTACAACAGACTAGAGTGCAGAGATCGGAATGAGGCATCAAACTTTTCTTCTCTAGCCTGTCCTCCCTGCTGTGGTCTTCAGCGCAACATGATTTATGCTAATGGGGTGCTCTGGATGGAACCACATTTTATAGACTTCAAGCTACTATAAAAGTCTTCACAGCTGAACACAGTGCCAAGTTTTACAGCCTTTAGTAAAGACCACCACGGTGTTTACACGTTCTTCTAAAATGTGTATGATGATTATAAAAAGAATTATGAATTGTTTATGAAATTGTCAGTCAGAAGCAAGCACAAACAGATCACAATCATACATGGCCTAGATGCTCCGCCGCCGCCCTAGAACACAAAACAATAACAGCTCTATTCAAATCGTATTGTTTCTTTACTTGGAAATCACATTCAGGGTGACCAGTGCTGGTTACTCTGGGCCCTGCGTGTCTATAAAATATCAGAAGGTCTGAATGGTCTATCCTGTAAAAATGCTAAAAACAGATGGGATCTGCATAACTTCAGAATCCAAAACAGTGTAATTTTGGCTGCCAACACCTCATCTCCCTGCTGCAGTAAGGAACCATTGGGCAACTGAGCGCTACACACAGCCACCACATCAATATGTCCCGATATACGAGCCACTCACAACAGCTGCTGCTTGGAATCCCTAAAACTGAACCCCACAGGTTTGGGCTGGAAATTTGAGAGGATTCAGGCAGGGCCGTTCATGGAAAAGTGGCATGATTAGCCAACAGATGTTGCT
The DNA here is from genome assembly GCA_037832545.1 of Rhabdalestes septentrionalis. NCBI lineage: Eukaryota > Metazoa > Chordata > Actinopteri > Characiformes > Alestidae > Rhabdalestes > Rhabdalestes septentrionalis. Next base: position 9,866,371 of record JBBMFX010000134.1, on the reverse strand, counting down.
GCTTGCATTTCCACTGGCTTAGTGCTCCCAGTGGTAATTATAACCTCACATATTTGATTCTGGCCATTTTGGTAGTTAAGGAGTGATTAGAAAAAAATAACTGCTTTATAGAGAGGATTTACACAAACATAAAAACAACTTTAACACCTTTTTTGCTTTTTTCCCCCTCATCATTTTCTTATCATAACCCTCTCCCTTCAGGTTTTACATCCTTAATGTGGTCATTTGCAAATGGTGTCTCCTCTTATCTAAGGTTACCAGCACTCATGTAAGTGTTGTACACTTATTTGAATCTTCTGGAGAAACATCTGGTGGTTAATTACAAAAACTGGACAAAAATGTATAGAGGTACCTTTTTGACATTTAAGGCATATTAGGCTGTCCATCCAAAAGTCAATATGGGTGACAGCTTTTACCCAGGCTTTCTAGAATCACTTCTTGGTCCTTATTTTTTCCCCTGGCACAGAAAATGCTGATTCCGAGCGGTTTGAAAGAACAGGACAAAAGCAGAAATGGACAACAATGAAAAGCCTTGGAGTCTTTACTGATTTCAGAGTGTATGGAATGAGGAGAGGGAAGAGAGAGAAAGATTCCTGTCCATCCTCAAGCCAAGTCATCTTGTATGTCGGCTCAGGGGTGCCTCATTAATGTTGCTTCTTTATGAAACCATCATCAAGGCTTGTAAATAAACTCAGCCTTTTAACCACACCCTCAGTGCAAATTCCCCCCACCATTCTTCGGAAAAGGGAGCATGGGTGGCTGAGGCCAGAACTCTCCACATTCATTTGCTTTCCACTGAGGACATGAGAGCAGAGCCTGTTAACTAGGAACATCCCAGCTGGTTTCATTTAGCCTGACAGCAGAAGATCTGGCTGGCTTTCCTATCTGCCTTCAGTTCCTTCACTTCCCTGCTGCAGACTCTCCCTCACACCCAGCCCCATCCGTCTCAGCCAACTCCAGGCATGTGTGCACAAACTCTGCTGGGGCTTCAGCGTTCAAGTACGGAGAATCAGTTTATGATATATGATTCAGTTCGAGGTAGTCAGACTGGCTGGTGAGGAATTTCCAAACTGGGCAGGCCAGTGAGAAAGAGAAAGAGCTGAAATAACAGAAAAAGCTGAAGCATCGCTGAAGGTCTAACGCTGACCTAATTTGCATTGCTACAAAGACAGATCAGCAAATATCAAGACTTTTGTTTTGCGTTTATCAGCTGAGGCCTCCACTACCCTCTGAGTAGTGAATCCCCCACAGGGGCTTACAAAAGTACTGGCATGACCACTGACAGCCACAGTATATTTAATGTACCTGCAAACTGCTGTTTTGTTTCTTATCAGCTGGAGCCACAGCCTGTGAAGCCGTGTGCGAAAATCTTTAAACAGAAGCTGCTATGTTACCAGATGAATCAGAGCCCAGAGACGCCAGTTCTGTGGGACGGATCATGGTGAATAGTCGATGTTGCTGTAACATATAATTGTAGAAAAAAAAATCCCAATGCTCACGTCTTCTGAGCTTCAGGGGGAACTGAACAGTCCCTGGAATCTGTGTCACTTAATAAAATTGTAGCTGTTAAATATCCTACAATTGAGCTAAAATTAACTCTTCATTTGGAATGACCTCTAGGGTGCAGCTAGCTTCAGTCTCACAGTGACATCTTGCCTCCAGGATATGGTCTTGTCCAATAAGTGGAGTTTACAGTGGAAAATGTCTGTGCAGATCCAGAGAGGTATCTGGGCGTAAATTCAATCTGCATTAAGACTTGTTCATCATCTCACACTCTCCTGAATGAGTTGGTAATTTCAGCCCAATTTCAGAGTCCGCCTGTTCCCCCGCCCCGGCTGGCTGGTGGCTGGTTAGTGTGGCACTGTTTTGCTTTATGGATTTTCAAAAGCCCGACTGCACGGTGGCCCATGGGAGCAGGATCCGAGTGAAACTCAGCCCAGCGTTTGATTGTGTTTGACATCCTTGCCCCGGTTCAATCAGCAAGTCTGCCTCTCCCCTCGGCAGATTATACACTGCGAGTGCACCTTCTCCACTGATTACACCTACGCTATCAGAAATATGTGCTTAACTCATTTACCAAAACCACTCGCTGCCTCTGTCTTTGTAATTACTGCAGATTAGGGACTAATATCTAATTATGCCTTAATATGCTTTAATGCATTTTTAATGACAGCTTGCCATTCGAGTCAAACCCGCAGAGTCTGACGGGAACAAGCGAGGTGGTATCTTGGCAATCTAGGGCTGGCGACGAAGAGGAGAATGTTTATCTGTCTGGCTGCATTCTCCACCTGATGGAAACGAACCCATACTTTAATGTCAGATGGAGGAAACGTGCTTCCTGAAAGCAAATGCGACTTATAAAATGGACCAAGACCACGTCTGCGAGGTTTCGTCTTGAATAAATAGAAATTAAGTCAATAAACAGCATACGGTTTTTATAAAAAATGTTGAAAATGTAGGGTGGCTGTTCTGCTGAGGCTTGAAAGGGGAAAGAGAGCCGGGCTAGATAAATCTCTTTAGACAAGAGAATTAGAGAAGAAAGCATTTCGTATTCAAATAAAGACACTTGTTTGAGATTAATCCACACCACCAACTTCCTGAAAGGGTTCCGTTTGTATTTGAGTTCTTGATCAAAACAATTTCTTTTCTTCACACTGTTTTGTGATTTGAGTCCTAATCTTTTGTTTATTCTAATGAAGTGAGTCGAGCTACACGGGGCATTACAATCACCGGAGAGGGATGCAAATTGCATTGTGTGACTAATTGGCAAGGCCTGGCGTTTATTAACTAGATTCTGTTAATTAATGCTGGGCAGCCAAACTGAGTCGCTTGCATATTTTCTGCATATATTAAAGCTAATTGGAATGTGCATTACCCTGACCTTTAACGCAAAATGTAATCAAGATCCTTTGAGTCACATTAGAATGATTCAGGGAAGGACATGCAATTGTTTTAATTGAGACTAGAGTCTGAAATCTAATGAATCATTGTTGATTTAAATGAATGAATGTATTTAATATAGCAGGCAAAACTGTTCAAGTTACACAACGTACCATGAAACTGCAAACACCACAAAAATTTGGGTTTTATGAATTCATAAAAGCTTCCACCCACTCAGACTGCAGTAGTTTGACCTGAGGTTTGCATTGAAGTCATAAAGTGTGTCCCAACTTAAACTGCTCTTTGACTGAGACACAACACCAAATGACTATTATGAACAGGCACTACATACATCCCACTTAAACATACAGTAATCACAAAAGTCTGATAAGTCTAAGAGAAGTTGGGAAATGTTTCCTTACATACGAATGTGACGTAAATCTAGAAGTGGGCCTCATAGTAAAAACGGCATGGGAATATGGGGAATTTAAAGAAATTTGCCCTCCAAATAAATACAGTTTTCTTTTGCTATGCACCAAAGAATAGAAATGCAGGAAAGGGAATGTCAATTCTAATCAAATGCTGATTGGCTGAAAGGTATGGGCGTAACACAGCTCTGGACTAGATAAAAACAGACTCAAGAATTAAAAAGTGAAAATATAAAGTTGTCATTTTCACCAACCTTGACATCGATGATCAAGAATTGATGAACAAGTGTGCCACATCCACAAATCTCGCTTTAAACATGAGCCCCAAGGAGCTAATAAACATTAAAATGCAATCAACTCACATCCAAGAGGTTGAAGCAGCTACAATTAGTGCCTGTGTCATTATGCATGAGTTAGTTCATTTAAGAGCAGGATGCGCGCGAGGCCCTGTCTGTGACCTTGGCTGGGCGGCTTGTGCTGTCAGTTGTCAGCGAGGTGAGCGTACCTGTGATGTCGTGCTGTTTGAAGGAGTCGCTGTAGACCTGGTGCTGGTTGGGGCAGTGCTTCTTCAGCCACTTACACACGTCTTGTTGGGTCCACAGAGCGACTGGTTTGGAGAGCTTCACCGTCCCAGGCTGGACATGAAAGAGGGGTTCACACTCATCAGGTCAAACTCAGTTCAGACAAAGCATCTTAGAATCTAAACAACTTACATAGCGGTCTTCCACATTAGATGATTTAACTTTAACGGTTTTTAAAGTTCATCTCTAATCGCAGGATGATTGGACATCCCAAATCAGGCCCAATCAGACAGAGGGAAAACAAATCTGATTAAAGGAAATTTTACTTTTCCTTCCAAAACAGCCAACTGATCCCTCTGTAGTTGGGCACTGCTAAAAGACACACCCCGGCCTGTCAAGCAATAGAATAAAAGGGACTAGAACGTATGCAATGGTTAAAGCACAAGAAACAATCTTACTTCATTCATAATTAACTCTGATTAAGAATCTTCAGCGTTTATTTAAAAAAAAAAAGTTTGCTCCCATTTTGATCATTTTGGTGCTCCACACTAAATACAGCCTGAAGGCAGCTGCCTTTTGTCCAAAAAGTTAAACCAGCCAGAAAAAGATGAGGTGAAACTAATCCATGAATGTGGAGGTGGTTTTAGTCTGACGTGAGCTACCGTGTTTAAATATGTGACTGAAATATGAAAAGTGATGCTGATAGATACGTTTTTTTTTGTTTTTTTTGGCGAGCTGATACTCAATCTAGTGGCACTTATAACAGGCAGCACATGATTGAAACTAGTTTTCTTTGTGGAAAGCAAATGCAAATTTTTTGTTAATCATAAAATGATGGTGATTATTCATGGCTCTCAGCTTTCAACCTGGGTACAACACTGCCTCTCATGTTCAACCACAGCATAACATCGTCACTCCCACATTCCAGGATGATTAGGAATAGGAATATTCTCTAGATCCGTATTGAGACGGAACTCTGGGACACATTCACTGATCAACAATATGGTTGGTTTTCAATCCCAGTTCTCAATGTGTAGCTACAGGTGAAACGCAGATATACCTGAATTACACTGGTGCTATCCTCTCCTGACAGGACTCATACTGTTATGCAGGCATTGGGATGTGAAAGCAAGTATTAGAAAAGAAAGGGGGCACACAATAAATGTACTCTGTTTATGTGCATTTGGACAAAATGAAACTCACTGACACAAATCAGTCAGTAGCCTGGTGGTTAGGGAGTTACCCCCCGTGTCCGAATCCCAGTGGAACCACTTAGATACCCTTCAATAACGTACCGTCCCCATACACTGCCCCCTGGGCAGCATTCACGGCTGTCCACTGCTTCACTCGGGTGAATGTGTCAAACGCAGAGGACAAATTTCACATGTGCTGTGATGTGGTGTGTTCACAAGTGACAAATGATTCACTTATAATTTTTAAGGTCCACTCAGAAATGGTAGAGTTAAAAGGATCCAATAACTGATGATAATGGCTGATAAGCTTGTATTCACATAAGTACCGGTATATAAACAGATGCACATATACATAGACAGATTGAGAGTCATATTGAGAGAAAGAGAAAATGAACATGTGTTGATACAATTATCACATAGTATTATTTAAGTTCCCAACTGTAAAAAGGCAAACAGCTTAAACTCAAAAGGTGGCACTTAAGTCCCTTACTTCACATCCTCATCCAGGAAACAGGGGCACTGCTTCTGCCTTAGGAATGCGTCAGTGGACAAATATGGCATTTCGGATGAATGAAGGCCAAAGACTCACTGGCACAATCTCAAAATACAGTCATGCACACCATCCTGAAGGCAGAGGCAGATGAATGGCTGGGCTGGGCCGTTTTCCTGAGGGCCTTCTCATCATTCACTTACTGGCTGCCGGCCGCGATGTACCAACAGTCTCCCACGATTCTCACCCTCTCTTAGGCACTTCCCTTTGCTGAAAGTGACTGAGAGTGAAACAAAGGCCGGATCTGTCCACTCATCTCCACGAAAAGACTGAGACCAGAGTGATGGCTAGTTTTCACAGGCTGGCTAATGACCGAATGACACAGCTCAGCCAAACAGGCCGGCACCGAGACAGAAACCAGCTCCAGTGTGTGTAAGCGTATGGGGGGGGGTAGAACCCACAGCACGAGCAGCCCGGTGCTCATTAACCCAATCTGCCAGGCACCGGGGCCAAGACCGCACTCTTTTCACATGCCATCTCTCTGACAGAGCTGAGATGAGGTGCAGTTTCTGAAAGGTGTCTTGAGCGCCGCTTTGAACAGCGATGGTGCACAGATTTGCGGGACACATGCAGTAGCCATGCAGCTCCGGGAGGGAACCTCGGTGTTTGAGGATTTCCAGCCAATTAGAAAGATGAGTGACGGAGCTATGGGGCACAGATGAGAAGAGGACTGGGAGTGGAAGAAATCTCTTGCACTCAAACAGGCAGACAAGAAAGGAGATGTGCGCACACACACACACACACACACATACTTTGTCACTCACAAATATTAGCTGACATGAAAATGGAGAGTCAATTCAACTGTGAATCTGACAGCAGTACACACACACACACACACACACACACACACACACACACACACACACACAGCTTCTTTATCCTTGGTGTAATTAGACAATGCAGGTATTTTCATGTTCCTATAGCAACAAAGCCAAGTCAAGCTGAAGTCATGAATACATAAGCAGCACCAAATCACTCCATCTACGGGGTTTAAAGGGCTGTGTCAGTACAGCAAGACTTGAAAGTTTTCAAGAAGATGCAAAAACAATATAAAAGAGGAAGCTTGTGCCATTTTTGACATGGCTTATATGAAGAGAATGGAACAAAAACTGTACCCCTTTTCTTTTACCTTGAACTCTCTAAAAATATTCCTCAAAAAAATATATTTAACAAAAATCCAGCCACTGTGAAATTCTACAATATTCAGGTGCTCTTCTAAAGTGCAATGCCTTGAAATATTGACTTGAGACCTTTATTTTTTCAAGCATGTCAGTGGTTTATTTTCAAAAACCATAGAGCTGGCTCTCATGTGAAGCACCCCTGAATTGGACGGTAGCCAGAAATACAGCTCTCACACTAGAGATCACTATTGTGAATGCGGAGCACCACCTTGTGGCAAATCACACAGATCTTCCTCATCTCTAACTTCCCCCATCAGTGCCTTTCAAGGTCCTCAGCTTGAAGCTATTGCCCGTGACTGGGCCGGTCTGTTAATTAACTGCCCATCCGTCACATATCCCAGTCCAAGTTTTTCCTTCCTCCTCGTGAGATGTGAAGCAAAGACTCCCTGTTAATTATTCCCTTCTTTGCTGCACTGAGAGCGTTTGAGCGGACAGCTGGAAAAAATAACGTGCCGCGCTCCGTGAATTTATAAGCGCAACGGGCGCCCCGTGTTTAAATTGGATTTACTCGGCTAGGGAACAATTGAGCACATCAAAGGGCTTGAGAGTCTTAAGAACTTTAGTGTCAGGAGAGCGCTGGCTGATTAGAAACTCCAAAAGCAAGCAAAGCTCCATTCTGATCAGCACCCTGCAGGTTGCTTACAGGAGGCAATGCTTATGTAGAGCACCAAGAAAAAGTCTAGAAACATCGGGACCAACAATAGCTTAATATACAACAATATGGTATTCCAATACTAAAACAATGGTGAAGACAAAACTATGAAATAACATCTGGAACCACGCAGTGACTTAATATTAGATATTTAAAGACCCTTTGCTCACTCTTGGCATTCTTTCAAACAGCTTCATGAGGGGACACTTTTCCAACAGTCTTTTTTCCATCAGATATTCTGCATTTGTTGTTACCTTCTTGTCTGAGGTGGGGGTGGTTAAAAAACAACTTAACGGTGAGATTAACCCAACTCTGTATGTTAATTAGAACATATGCATAAATTATGGGCAGCTGAGTGGCAATCAGTGGGTTGGGGTTCGTGTCCCAACTGCTAGTGTCACCACTGAGGTTCCGTTAAGTTTCCCTTGCTGGCGGCAGCCACTGCTTCACTTGGTCAGTGGGTTAGATTTCACTGTGAAATGATTTCATAGTGTGTTGTATTTGTATGATTATGCATCTGATAAATAAAAGAATTTTATGGCTTAACAGGCAGCCCTATGATTAGAGGCCTATCTAAGGTGGGGTGATTTTGAAAAATTCAGTTACAGTCAATGATCAAAACAGCCAGTGGGCATCTGGGTTCATCCTTTTAAAGTAAAGTGAGTATTTATGTAATGCACACATCACCATGGAATGACCCTCAGAATTTTGAAATAAACTTACTGTGGTTTTATTTGGCCAGCAGTGCACTGTCCAGGGAGCAGTGTGTGGGGAAGAACCTTGGGCAAGGGTACCACAGTGGTTCCACTGGCAGATCTGGGATTCAAACCCATAAACAGGGCCCTACCCACCAAGCCACCAGCTGCCCCAAAGCTTCCTGTAGTATTAAAAAGTCCAAATAAAAAGCCCATAAACTAAAAAAAGTTCAATACTATGATCAAAGGAGACATTTTGCAATCATTGTTTTGTACAAGGCTGAGATGCAATTCCGAATTTTCTGTTTGGGATTCCCAAACAGGAGGGCCTTAAAGTTGAAGGACACGGGTTTCACTGTATTCTTGTGATGTTCTGCCAAAACTACAAGACCTTTACTGTTCTGTGGATTAAGATCGAACCATTCTGCATCCGCTGCATCTTACTGGAATTGCTGGAACCGCTGATTTCAGGCACAAGAATTTCTAGGAAAGACATTCACCTGTAGAGGGAACTTCTTCAAGTTTTATTCTTTTTCTCCATCTTCAAACTGCGTTTAAAGAGATGCTCCAATGATTTATCCTACTGTCAAGGCTTCGCTGTGTTTGTATCCATTTTAAACAAAGAAAGTACACCAAGTTCACGCAAAGCTCATTTGCTATTAGACCGAGGACAGAAACTGATAGGACCCATTAGTTATCAAGAGCAACAAAAAAAAAGAGAATGCGCCCTACAGAAGTACAACTCAGCAATTCATCATATATGATTACTCTACATTCTGTTAGATTATGCTTAGCTTCACACATGGAAAATGCCAACCTCGTTCTGGAATTCTTTTCTGCAGGGCATGATAAATCATAATTAGAATTTTATACACGTAGCAGACAAGGTGATCTTTTGGAACTATCCTGATTGTTAAAAACTGACTGACCTAACACTCAGATCCACGCACAAAAGTCTATTATGATGCACAAATAAACAAGCAAGACAATTTTCTGCTTATATCTCATCTTGGACGGCATTGCACCATTAATGATGATGTTCAAACAGCACTCTGACATGGTCTTCAACCAAACATTTGTTTCTGCTGTCATTTTATGATTCTGTTTGTATGTAATTGCTTTGTTATTCAGGGAAACGATTATAATTACATGACGTATTCTGCAATTTAAAGTCTGTACTGAGAAGCTTGAGTCTTTGAGCTCTTGAACTTGAGACTGACTGTTTAGAAAAATAAATTTCCCCAATTGTTCCAATGAGCAATGAAAGACAAAAAAAATGTGTATCAAATAAACAGCATTAAATAATTAACACCTTACATAATAATTCACAATAATTCACGGTTTCAGGATTTACTATTGGGGATGTAAAAATATAACACAGTCATGCGCAAGTTTGACAATCCCTAGTGCTTAGTTTCATTTATTGAAAAGAACGAAATATACAAATATAGATTTAGAATTGATTGTTTGGAATTCAGCAAATGGAGCGTTACTGTGCATTAAAATGTGCGGCAGCATGCCTTCCATAGAAGATGTGTGAAGACAAATCCACAAAACGTGCAACCTGACCAGGGGTGCCCAAACTTTTGAATACGATTTTATAATATGGTGTTGAACTAGATTAGTCTGGAGCATTAGATCAGTATACTATACTATTGTATGAAAATGGAAACAGATATTTCTTTCATTTGCTGTATTGACAAATGTATTGAATCGAGACAGTGTCCCTAACTATTTAATGTATCTTAAATAACTGCAGGTCACTGCACTGGAGGAGAGTTTCTGATTCTATTTGAGGCGCTTACCCGGGACAGCTCAGAC
>JBBMFX010000134.1:9825513-9842520 GCA_037832545.1 Rhabdalestes septentrionalis | reverse complement strand
TAATGATATGGATATATATATATATATATATATATATATATATATATTTACTTGGCAATAATATATTTATTTAGCAATAATCTCAAAATTAACCAAATCACTCCTGTTAGGTCATGTTTAATATTGCTCTTACATAAGCATAAGACAAAATAATACTACTAATAAATGTAATAATAACAGTAGTGGTCATGGTGGAAGAAGAAGAAGAACAAGAATGAGAACAACAACAACAACAACAATAATAGTAATACTATCTGTCGGATGCACTTTTGGGGGGACATGACTGGTCCCCAGTACAAATAAGTTTGAGAAACACTGGATTAAGTTAATCAAGGTTATTGTTTTCATAAAACTACAGTTCATATTACACTTTATTGTCAAAAGTGAGTGTGGATTAGCTTAAAAAGCAAACAATTATAGGCAAACAGAGCCATTTCTATTGGTTGTATGCTGAAAGCAAAAAGGGATTTGTTTATCACTTTGCTTATCCCAGACATTTTGCCTTTATCAAGAAATAAGATTTGGACCTTTGAATATAAAGTGTGTGATCCCTTGTTTTAAAGTGTTCTAGCAACACTAAAGACAGCCCTGACCCACTCAGAAAATCACACCATGTCAAATCACAAAAAAAAAACTGTCATATATAAATATGTTACATTATAATGCAGACACTGTGGCACTAAATGATAATACATTGTACATGATAATACATTGTCAGTCTTGGTATGGAGTCCTGCTTCTTAAGCAGGTTACAGAGTATTCTGCTTTTATATAAAAGTTTTCTGTTTAAGCCCTTCTCTTCATTACTCTGAAAGACAAGACAGAGGCGAGGATTCATCACTGCAACCTCTGTGAATTTGACAGCACAACAACCAAATCTCCAGCTTGAGCTTTACTTCAAATGAATGCTAATCAGAGATAAATTTAGAGCCCACATTGTTTTCCCAATTCATCAGTGTGAATATGCCACAGTATAAATTAAGGCTGGCAAGGATATAAATAGATCCATCCCCCAATCTATTTCTGATCTCCCTTTAGTTAGTGTGATGTATCAGGCTCGAGGATTAGATGATTCTCACATGCTAAACTAAACTGAAATCTGACTTCTCTGGATGACCAGAGAAAACTGTCCTATCTAGGTCCACAGAATGCCTTTGACATCAATGGATACTGTGCTTAAAATAAATAAACAAATAAATAAATAAAACATTTTGCCACAAAAAAAAATTAATGCACATAATTTTAAACTCAGATGCAATCAATCAGCCAAGACATGTTTTGTGTTCGAAATCTGATTCTTTAGTTAGCGGTGGAGCTAAGAAGCTCATGTTAGCAACAAACACTAGAAGTCAACAGTTGTCCATGCACTGTTCCAACTGTTTCTGTAAAAATACATCACCAAAACATCTCTCAACCTGCACTAGCTGCATCTCCATTACGATCTATATTAAGGTCATGAAGACATGTGGATTTTGTTTAGTCTAGTTTCTAAACACCAGCCCTGCCGTTGTCTGAAACAGCTGCTTGTAAAGGTGCGGGGTTATTCATTTTTATGCGGTGTCAAGTTATGCTGTGTCCTTAATCACATCTACAAATTTGCTCCACTTTAATGATGACATGGATGCAGTTAGAAGAGTTTTTGGGAAGTTTCACAGTTTTTCTGGAGATTTTCTCCAAACTATGAGCTTGGGTTGGGTTTGAGTTTGTTCAGTAGTGAGATTTTTATGCGTTATGTTTCTTATTATCTTACTCTCTCTCCAGTCTGGGTTTGGGAAGGGTTCAATTTCAAGATGGTACAGGTGCAGTTCCACCAGATGCCCACCGAATTTGGGTGACTAGCGTTTTTGTTAGCTCATTAGCCTCTAGCGTTTGTTAGCGCATTAGCCGCACAGTTGCAGTAGAATCAACATTCTGGCACAAAAAATGTCTTGGTGATCAACTGTATCTGGGGTAGAATTAAAACTGCACATTTTATTTATGCTAAACTCTAACTTTAATATTTAAACTGACACTAATAACATCCAGACAGAGGAATTGGTAGAGTAAATATGACCATAAACCAAAGAATTCCTGACAAACCATGCTACACATTCAAAGCACATGTAACAAAAATTTTGCAGTCGATCTAAATTCGCTGCCACCTTTAAACAAAATGTGTTACTTAACCACAAAGTAACATAACAGTTTGAAAACTTGCATTTTACATGTTCAAGTGTAGCAGTCTTAATGTTTCAGCAAACCAAGTCATTTTGGACAACGCCATGCTTCCACCCTTGTGGACCCAGTTTGGGGAAGAACTATTCTATTCCTACATGACTGAGACCCAGTGTACAAAGCAAGCTCTTTAAGGCATGGCTGGGTGAGTTCAGCATGGAAGAGTGACTGGCCCACACGGAGCCCTGATCTCAACCCCATCCACCACCTGAAAGAACTGGAACTATGGAGACCTCATCAGTCTCTGACCTCATCAATGTTCTACAGAATGAATGGGCACAGATTCCCACTGTTTAAGCTGCAAAAAACAAATCCTTATTACAGGTTATGTATTTGAATGCAATGTCATTAAAGCCCCAGTTAGTTTAATTTTCAGGCATCCCAGTCATTTTGTCCATATGGTGTAATTTCACATGCTGGCAGTCACAAGAAAGAAAAGCATGTAAGCATGAAATAAAAGGATGTGACCAATTACCCATCACAGACATGAATGTATTACATAAGCAACTGTCAAAATACAGACAAGTCATAAGAAACTGTGAAGTACAACACTAAAATGAAAAAGTATTTACATGTGTGTATTATCTGAAAAACAATGAAAGATGTAGCAATAAAGTGCTGCAGTCGCTAAGCTGCCGTACTTTAGAGGTCCTCTCCAGAGAGCAAGCACTGATGCGTGAAGAAGCACGATGCTTTCAGAAGGGCAAAGGAGCTGCTTAATGAAGTCTCAGGAGTAGTAAGACAAGGTGCTCTGGATGAAGGAAGCCAAAAGAAAAGTGAGGAGAAATAAGTAGCTGCATGTCTGAAACAAGTTCTTTGACCAGAGGATTTGTTATGATGGGCTGTAGAAAAGCGGCACCCAGACTCGTCCCTGCATACGTTTGTGTTTTCTCTGCTCTCAGCAGCATACCAGAATACAAAAAACGAAGGGATTCCAGCAAAAGAATGAGGTACCAGTAAAGCAGATGAATGTAATAACAATATACGTTTGCCCTCCACATGGTGTTAGGTATTGGTTTTGTTCAGTTATAGCATTGACGCTATCCCACTGACCTGATTGTAATATATCCTTTAAAAGATATTCTGAATTGTTTCTGTCTACAAATGGAGAAGATCACTTTCATTGCACAGAAACATCCTTGAACAAATCAACATGCCCTACAGACGGCCTTCCTCTGTTGCGGCACAATGGTCATCGCGTTTTATTAATCACATGTTCTTCGTCCTGTTCCACGCTGGCTAGCATTAACTCTTCAGTCCAGAACAACTCTTCTCTGGACAAGCATGGGACGCAAAATATAGGGTGCTGTCTTTGCTGCAGAGTCATGCTTTTCTACCTGGATGTGCTTTTATATCCTCCTGAGAACCTCAGAAAATAAATTCTTACAATTTCTTTGTTTATTTGATTTTCTGTCTATTTGGGCCATTTTTTTAAAATATAAATTTTCTTTGTATTTATTATCAGCATGTCCACTGTAGAGGACAACAGGATGATTTCCGTGTGAAAATAGAACTGAATGTAAGTGATATTAACCCAAGAACACATTCAATTTGATCAAAACCATTAAATTCTCTATCACTCTTTAATGCTTATTCCTTGTAAGGACAACGAAACATGTATTTTAGTTTAACAGTAACTCATAGAAAATCATAGAAAATCTTCTGGATGTTTTTAGGGCTGGTCCGAATGCCTTTTTCTAAGCTTCGAGTATTTGGTAGTGAAAAACATCGAATACTCGAGGCATCGGTTGGAGGGGCCTGAATGTATTCTTATCTTGTATTTGCCATCTTGGATTCAGAAATCCATATATTCAAAGTAGTATTATAAATAAACAAACAGCTAAACACAGCTTTTTTTTTTCTGCCTCAATAGCCACCCGGCTCACCGGCACGCTCCTCTGCCGAGTATTAGCCAGTGGAAACCGGCTAGCCAGATAGCGTCTTCCCAAAAAGCCACAAAACTCGACAAATCTCGCTCAAAACTCGCACAAAAACCAACTCGAACGCATTTTTCCACCACCAGCCAGCTGTAAACACTTGCGGCGAAGTGCAAAATAAACACATTTACTTACTTTTTCTGCGTGCATCTACTAAGCAGGCACCAATCTGCCTCAAACTTCACAGTAAAAAACATAGCTTTCATGGGAGGCACACACAAACACACACACAAACACACACATATAAGGAAAATATATATATATTTTTTCCTTTGTCCGAGCTGCGGGGAGAAATGCACCGTTAGACCCGGAGCGCATTTTAATTCTCTGCAGCTCCCTTAAATATTTGAATCTCAAAATGAAAACTCGCATGCCACCCCACCGAATGAATATTCGAATATTCGAGTACAGCCCTAGATGTTTTAGGTGTGATAGTCCCGGAGGATTTCTTTTAAGTTATACAGAAGAACGTTTTGCATTTGGTATTGTAGTCCTTGTCCATGCAAACCCATCATATGACACATCACTGCCCAGAATGTCCTCTACAGAATACTATAGGGCTTGATGGGGTAACTCTAAATATGTAAGGAAGATACAGGTGAAAACAATGTCCATTATAAAGGACTTAAATGAATGGGCCTGGTCTCAGGAGGATATGTTTTCCAATTAAGAAAACACTGTGTAAAGAATCAAGAGTGCTTATGCAAGAACACTCAGGGTGTAGGCAGGCATGATGTTCTCTGAAATGTAAGGATTTAGACTGGAGAAATCATTACTAAATTCCCTGAGGGAGAAAACGTACTGGGCGACCTGACTGTGGATGTAATTAGACTCCTGCAGCTGACCTCTGCGGCTGCAGTTCCTCAGCGGACCTGTTGAAGCACCTTGGGCCCGTAGGATATAGGGCAAGATTTTAGGCTACAAGACAGAAATGTAGGGGCTGCAACTGGGACACAGAGGCTTGGCTTGTCCTGATTCATGTTTAACAAAGCCACGAAGGAGGATGAAAAATCTCAATAAAAAAAGTATGAAACTCTTAAAATGTGTTCGTTAACACTCGACCACAGGATTAACATTACATGACCCATGACACTTGAAATAAAGCTTAAGTCACATTGAAATTTTGGAAAATCTTCAATACAAAAAATAACTTTGGGTTATTGATTACAGTTTTGTTCCTTTAGCATGGGTCAGTCTTTATAACTTCTTCATCATGGGAACACTTGTGTTACTATGTTGTTGTTGTTGAATATTTAGCCATTTTAAGCTCATTTCGCCACTGTAAGCATTCAGGATAGTCCCTTTGTAGTTTAGCTGAAGAATACGTCATTTGATAATCACAATGTTCTTTTCTACAATACTGATATTCACAGAAAGCTGCAAAACGCATCTAACCAATCAGCATCTAACCAATCAGTTTCTTGCAGTGTGTACAATTACAGCTCCAGATGAAAGTTACTGGGTTTATTCATGGAGTCCAACAAAAGTCAAATTGTTTTGCCCAATTTTTAGTTATTAAATACACAGATTAGAGGTATTTTTAAAGGATTTTATGCTACATTTTCTCAAATGTATTTCATTTTTCCATTATGTTTGTCTGGGTTTGTATACTAAAAATATAATTCATCAAAATTCATCCTTGCATGGCCATTCTCCAACCTCTGTCCCTCACAATTAATCAAGCCATTTTTCTTACTGTGCCTTTCCTCATATATGCAATTCAACACATTTCTGATTGATTGCTCATTTTCGTGTATGCAGTTGAGCACTTTTCTGAATTGCAGCTCATTCCTAAAGACTTTCAGTACGAGTAGCAGGAGCTAAACCAACCTAAACTTAGTCTGGGGGAAAAATCCTGACTCCACTTTTGTCTTTGTTGATTTGTTGACACAGTATTAATTTATTTAGAATATTTACATTTTTTATTTTCCTGAAAAATAGCCGTTTCGGACGTATGAGGTTTCACCCCGATAGCGACGATATGTTGATTTATGTGTCGAATTTGTGACATCTCAAACATGTGATGCTTATTTTTTATATTTGGACTGTCTGTAAGACAGAGCGAACACACATTTTGAAGCTTTTCCAAAGAAGTGTTGATATTGGCCCTTTAATATTTTTAAAGACCCTACAATTGCAATATGCAGCAGTATAATCACAATATAGACAACTAATATTTTGTCTAAAATGTGCAATCTTACAATTTGTATTAATTAATTAGGCACTTTACCGGAACGTGTACTGAAACACTCGTTATTCCTGTTGGCATCAGATTCCAAGTAACCGGTAGAGCAAGATTTGGACACAAGGAATCTAGCAAACTTCTCGAGACGTCTTCTACGGCAACTCCGCCTCCTGCTCTGAGGGGTTTCCTGAATTATTTCAAATAAATGCAAATCTACTCAGGCTTAATCGGGGATGGAAAAGAAAACGAAGCTTACTGGAAGTCCACGTACCTCGCATGGGGTTTTGGATCCACAGGATGCCCCCTATGAGGTGAGGAGACTGGCCGAGCATCGTGAGAGCTGAGAAAGCACCTGTTCAACGGAAACCAAGTCGAACCGAACCGTTCAATCACGAGACCGCTTCTGTCCGTTCGTGTGCATGGCACAGCTCGGATGACAGCGTAAAATAATATGGTGAAATGACTGGACTTGACTGATTTCTGTTGCTATTATTGAAAAAAAAAACGACTCGGCCTGACTGACTATGAATGAAATCGACAGCTTTGAGTCACGATATGAAACAGACAGATTCCTAACCGACTGACAACCAATAAAATGTTGTGAAAAACCAAACAGCACTGTGTAGTGTGTGTTCCCTTCGATCTGTAGATGCTTCTTCTTGTGATGGTCTCTCAGCACAGTCAGTTCTGCAGCTCCTGGGCTTCGGGGGACTTCAGTGGGCGGATGACAACAGCGCATGAGCTGAGAGACATGAAATCACGAATCCGTACAGTATGTGCATCGGGTTGCCTCTCCCTACCTCCTTGGCCCAGGACCATCTCCATTCCATACAGCATGCCACACGCGTACGAGAAGGGCCAAAGATGAGCAGCCAATCATCAACTCAGCTCACCACAACATCAGCTTCCACGATTCCAGGCGTAGTTGGGGTTACGCTGTATAGAACTCACGCGCACATCTCAGAAAACCCTGCACGAGCCTTACCTTCGACAGCCATTTCTGCTACTCCTCAGAGTCGTGCATAATTCTCCTCCCGGTCGAGGTATCGTTGGTCTCGCCTCCCCTTCTCCCCTAAGCGTCTTGCTCGTTAACACTTGCTACACGCGGGGAGACCTTTATCAAGCAGAGCGCGAGCTGTAATTGCAGAGGATTGTGGGTTGTGTAGTTTTCACGGCGTGGCAGCCACGCTTCTCCAAGACACGCACCACCTTCATTTCCCGAGTTCTAAAAGGAAAAAAACGGTGGAAAGAGTTAACTCCCTGTGTTACAAATCTTTTGTGAACTAATTTAAGGAACTTGTAGTCCTTTTGTTATTCTGAAATCCTTAATAGTGCTTTTAAGTTAATGGTCCTCATTCAACCCTGGAAAGTTGTTGTATCTCTAGGTAAAATATGCTTTTTTAGTCATTTATTTGAGGAATTTGCAGTCTATGCGCTGTTCTGAAATTACCAATAATGCTTTTGAAATGTTTAGTCCTCACCTTAATTCTTGGAATGTTGTTTCTCTCTCAAGTAAATTATGCATAATGTACAGAACTTTAACCGTGGCAGAATCAGAACACGATAGTTAGTGTGGGAGTAATTATACTGTTGTACTTTTGTGTATCTCAGAACGTTTTAGTGCTCTTTATAAAGACTGCATATTTATAGATAGTTAACAAAAACATTCACAAATACATGTGTTTGAGAATGCTAGACATGGACATGAGCAGAGCAGACATGGACAATACCTTAAGCTGCAACAGCAAAAAACAGGTTATATTTTGTATAAAAAGCAGCCTGTACATAAAATATAAAACAGAGCTCTGAAAGCACGAATAGATTAATGTTCACCCAGTTCAGTCAGAGGTGTAAGCCACATAAAGGGTAAAATATGTTCATGCTCAAAATGATAAAGAGGTTAGTGAAATGTGACGTGTTGTTTGTTTTGGGGCAGATAAAGTGTTTGGAATGTGTGATTTTGAGTCGAAATGCAGTAAGGCTGGTCAGGTGCATTCTTGCAGACCACTCCGGTGGGAGAAACAATTTTACTTGAAGGAATGTGCTCTGTTCTACCTACACTTTATAAAGTAGAGAGAAAACTACTACTACTTGTGTGAGATCACAGGTAACATAAAGATAAGTAGTTTCATATTTATCCAGGTATTTGCAACAAAAGCAATTATTGCTTATTCAGTTATAAGCAGTATGCCTGGTTTATAATGAGCACTGTCATGTCCTTTGGCTGTTTGCATAAAAATACATGTAATTTTGGACGTTCCCTCTCTTTTCGTCAAATTAACAATAAAACAATTTTAGATTTTTTTGGCCATTATAAGTTTTTATTACTTTTCAGTATCCCTTACCTCAAACTCAGACCTTTAACATTGGCATGAAAAACATGCTCTATCTGAAAACTTTTGATGTACCTGAATGCAGTATTACTCAAAAAAATGTTTTTAACATATTTATTGTGAGACTATTGTCAATATTCTTTTCTATTTAAAATGCAGCTGTCATATGGCACCATTACAGGGACACATGAGGACTTACATTTATGGCATTTAGCAGACTCTATAATCCAAAGTGACTTCTATTCCCTATACAGAAGTCAGTCTCCCTGGATCATCTTCGGTTTAAGGGTCTTGCTCAGAACCTTGCTGAAGGTAAGATTAGAACCCATGACCTCTTGGTACAGAGGCAGGTATCTTATCCACTAGGTCACCACCACCCCGACATTGTTTCCATCCCAGCTACACGATTGCCTGATAAAGGCCGTATGGGAGCTTGTTTAGGAAGAATAATGTATATATTGTTGTTTCATAAGCTTTTATTCGTTATTTATTCCGAATTATTCCTTACCCTCAGGAACGTCTGTAAGAGTAGTTGAGTTAAATAGGTGTATTTCCAGGCATGATAAGCTACTAATCTGATCAAAGCTAATATGCAAAATTACCTGCCTGTTTTCCATAACAAAAACTGTACAAATTTTGACCACCGTAATTTCCCCTACTAATCTCTATTTGAGTGCAAAGACCAGCATGCAGGGGAAATTATGTCGATGCTAATGAGGTTTAGAACAAAAACACACTTATTCAAAGAAATACACACAAGGAAAGCTGCTCTAGAGCACAGCAGAGCTCAGCTGATCACAAAGGTTGCTTAACCACAGACGTACCTTATCCACAGTTTATAACTTGCAAGGAGCATCACTGAGTTCCATTTACTTTTGTTTAAAAAAAGGAATTGTTTGTTTTCATGGATTCCACGGCAACAGAACTCAACAGAAATGATAAAAATACATTTTTATCGCATATTTTATTTCCATGAACATCTATCAACATTTCAGCCTCTTTCAACTTTAAAAAGACAATGACTAAAACAAAACAAGTACTGAACAGGTCAGGCTTACAAAAATGTATCAGTTTTAACGTATAATAGTGATTAAAACATTTCTTTGCATTCTTTGCTTCACAGAATTCCAGCATATAAATCTTGTACCTGACTAAACCCCAGAAGCCATAAGTAGAAACATCAGACTGCAACTAGCGAGCAAGCATCGTTTAATTGGATTGCTGTGTTGGAGGAAATATAAGAGAATGAAATGAGATGAGACCTATTTATGTGAGTCACTTATCCAGTGCTAGGTGTGTAGTCACATGCATTTCAGTATGTACATTTTTCAAATATTTCACTTTTCACTCAAATTATTGTGCTGATTATATGAATTGCAGTGAAAATGACTGCATTAACGTAATTCAAAACTGAGGCAAAAATGCTAAATTGAGGCAATTTTTATTAACGAACCTAAACTTGCCCCTGTAGGTAAAATCCGGTTTAATGTTTGGAAGCTTTATCCATCGTTTTCATTTTTTAAACATAACTGTGCTTTTGAATACATAATATTTTACTCATGTGTGTAAGTAGAAAGTAAAATGTTTTCGGTGTATAAACCTGTGGAAGTATATTAAATGACAAAAAGAGAACTATCTGACTTCTTGTTTCTGCCATGACAGTGTTGGGAACATTGCTTTTATTGTTTTACTGAGTGCTGGAGAGGAACTTTGGGCATGAGAACCTAGTCAGTCTAGGTTGGTTGGGAATAGTTTAATAAATTTTCTCTTCTGACCAGCTTTCCTTGATTTTGCCTGATCAGTCAGTGCCAGTGACACAGAGTTGAGAAACATGTGGGCCCACATTGGTGCCATATCAGACAAAACTAAAGTAGCCCATAGCCCAAAGAAACAAGTAAATAAGAAATAAACATTTGGATTTGTTGTATTGTTGTATAAGTACAACAAAAATTGCATAGGCTAATATGTTGTACAGTAATGGTGTTAAATGTAGGCTAATTATCATAGTTTAACAGTAAAATGTACCAGTAACTGATTAAAATATGCCAGAGTGCAATAGGCCAGTAAAATATACCAGGAACAATAGAATTAGCCATAAAATAAGACAGAAACTGAGTATATGCCAGTACCTGAAGTGCCAGTGGGTCAGTAAATTATTAATTTGTAAACTGCATCTGGATTTTGGGTGACTTTCTATGTAGTAAATAAATAAAAACATTCTAAAAACATTGGGCACTCAGGCAACACACCGGCTATAAAAAAAAATCAAGGAAAGAAAGAGGGATTGGCATGAAAGAGAGTTTGTCAGTATGGTTAATTATATTTATGTATCCTTATTGATCATCCCTCTGTAGTTGGTTAAGATACACAATGACTGGCCTGATACATTTTTAAATATTACCTCATTTCAGGTTTAGAATGACAATAAAACACTGATATTTTTGTGGGTATTGTGTGGTATTTGTAACATGTAAAGAGTTAACCTTGCCAATATGGCAGAACGATGTTTGCTCCCAAGCTTAAAGTCTTTGGCTTCTGAGAAAATTACATTTAAAGTGGAGCAGTTTACATTTTAAAAGCTAATTTTGTAAGGCTGTGAATTTGCTTGATCATTCCCAGACCTTTCCTAATGGAAGCCCTGTTCAACATTGTAGGTTTCATCAACTACCTCAAATACTTTGTTCAGCTCAATTGGTAATTGATTAAATTAAATCAGGTGATGGAGTTTAATAAATCCCTTCAAAGACTGATAGGTGATATCTGGAACTGGACCCGTGCTCTTCAAGCCAGTTCACAAAACTTATTTTTGCAAAAAAAGCAAATCTTGACATATTTAAAGCTTTCTTGTTTGTTAACATTTAATCCAATGCTAAATACTGTATTTGCTGGCAAAAGAAATCTCTTGCTGCTCAGATAAATGCCTTTAAACAGTTTTCCCAAGAGCTGTTTATATTTTAATACATTACAGTCACTTGGAAGATGCTTTTATCCAATGCTGCTTACGGTACGAGGAAACACTCAAGTGCAAAAATCTTTATGTAGGAAAAGTGCAGGAGTAGTGCAAAATTCTTTAGGAGAGGAGTTGGTCTCTGAAAAGTATTTTGCAAAAGTCTTAAGCCTTCATTTCTTTATATTTTGAGTTGAATCACCATATTGCAAAAATAATATTTTACGCAGAAAAACTATTGAAGAATTGGCATAGTGAACACAGGAAACTAAAGAATTGGGGAAAGTTTTTTTTTTACTGCAACAGGTTGCAAAGTACCTATGATAGAGAAGTTTCAAGCTCTCAGCATTCAGCACCTCCAGTATACTGATCATTGCCTGATCATCTGGGCTCATCTGCACCTGTTTATTTCCTGGTTCAGGCTTTAAATCATATGGCTTTAATTCATACATAGAGTCACTGTGTGGCTCAACAGACAAAAACATTCTTCTGAAACTGGTCAGGGTACAGAGACTGGAGATAAGAGGTATTTCGAACTTCCTTCAGGAAGCCTGGAGAACTGTTCCTCTAGACTACACAAAAAAATCAAGAAAGTCTGGTTCTATAAGGAAATGACAGGTGAGTCAAGACTTGTGCACAGTACTGCAACTTAACAAATGGTACATTTAAAAAATTTACCAAACATGCTGTGGTTATTTTTATTCATGTTTACCGTTTTCTTTGGAAAAAGAGACTGAACTCGGTACTGCAAGTAACTGGTACAATGCTAAAATTTAATTCATTTCAAGTTAGAAGTACTGAGTCAGAAATATGCTTATCAAAAAGTATTTACATGCACACATACACAATTAAGTCATACTCAAGCATAAAATTGGGATTGTGGTGTTATACATTCAATGAAAACATTTTTGTTACTTTAAGGCTGGATACGAGCTTTTAATGGTTGGTGTAATCTGGACTAGTGAGTCAGTCTGGTTTGAACACTTTCATCAATCTTTACATCAGCCTTTACAGTAAAACACCTACTACTGTGTAGGTCTCCCCTCTGCTACAAAAACGGCTCCAACTAGTCAAGGCCTGGATTCCACTATCTGTGTGTTGTGTGCTGTGGTATCTGATGTCAAGATGTTTGCAGCTGATCCTTTTAGTCCTGCAAGCTGCAGTAGGGCCTCCATGGCTAAAACTAGTTTCCAAGTTAACAGTCACTTGTCAGTTGTTTTAATGTTATGGCTGATCGGTAAAAGAGACGCTCATGGTCCGTTCACAAAAATGAATTATACATTTCTTTTATAGTGATATAAGAAACCAAACTGGCAATAGTAAAAAAAACTCTTAGAGACTTTGAGATTTACAAAGATGACTTTAAACGTTTGACTGGCATGTATTGAAAAATTCAGAAATATGTACTAATATGTAGTATAGTAATGTGTAATATATGGTATAATAACAAAGTACAATCACTAATCCCCCACTCAAACTCTACTATTATTAGTCCTGCTAGAAAATCACCATATAATCTTGTTGTAACAGATACTAGGCAGTTGTTTTGAATAATTGAAAATAATCATCCTTTAAGATGTTAAACAGCATGCATATCAGAATGGGCAGACATTTGATCAACATTACTGTCAGATATTTCCAGACCTGTCTAGTATACTTTACAGTGCTGGGACAGGAAGCAGGTGGATGTGCCCTCTGCTGGATCTTCGTGCTCATGACAACAAAGCTCCTGTGTTAAAGACCTCAAATTGAAAACCCTTAAATTAGTGCACAGACGCACAACAGAATATAAGTATGCACAGGACCATGTAATTGTGGAAAACAAAACTACATTCACTCTTACTGATACACTTAACAACATGTAATCATAATTCATGCGACTTTGTCCCAGACCCCTAAACACTTCTTAAACTACATAACAGAATTTCCATTGGAAATATTTTTATTCTAGGTTTAGGGCTAATCTGTGCCTGTGAACTGCCTCTTTATGTAGAAAACACATAAATGAACCTCATACACCAGAGTGGTGCCTTAGTGTTAATATGTTACTCTGACCACTAACATTATTATCACAATACTATAAACTCCAGTTTATCAGGTACACCTACTGTACAGGGGCAGTTTGTAATCACACCATGTGCCATGACCTATTCTATTCTATTCTATTCTATTCTATTCTGTTCTGTTCTGTTCTGTTCTGTTCTGTTCTGTTCTATTCTGTTCTGTTCTGTTCTGTTCTGTTCTGTTCTGTTCTGTTCTTTTCTGTTCTATTCTATTCTATTCTATTCTATTCTCTTCTATTCTGTTCTGTTCTGTTCCATTCTGTTCTGTTCTATTATGTTCTATTCTGTTATGTTCTATTCTATTCTATTCATCTACTGAAAAAGATAAGAGATATTCTTTGAGTGTTATATTCTTTGAGATTCTTTGAGTGTTATATTCTCAAGTTAAAGAATTACCAGTGTAGTAGTGCCATGTTATTGCATATAATATTTAAAACCCCAGTAACACGAATGTACCTGATAGATTTGTACAAGTTCAGTTCATAATAACAAGCCACTACTACACTGTTTAACTGGTACACTGAAAATATACTATTCTGAAAATGTTAGAATTAGAGTGTGACTCGTCTACAGCAAAAGAGGGGCTATAGTCAGTGTGGGCCTTTATGGTAGCTGTTCCTAATAAAATGACAAAACAATGAGTGCAAACCAAAACTATGTAGCTGTATCTTTTTTGTAGCAACAATGTTTTTTATCCGGAGTGCGTGATCTCATAAAATTGAAGCATCTCTGTGTCACACAAGTAGCATTATGATCACCCCATCGTCTCTGCCCTGCCACAACATCTCCCCCTCAAAGGCAACTTTACCATGTTTCCTGGCTCTCATCAGGATGCCCACCACTTTGTCTGAGATTCGCACATATCTGTCAAACAGTTCCCCAAAGGTGATCCGAGTGTAGCCATCTGGGTCGGGGTCAGCCATGGTCCTTATGATGAAGCACATGTGTTCGATCTCACGGTGAATGTGTGCCTCGGCCCGTTTGGCCCTCTCTGCAGTTTTGCTGCCCTCCTTGGGCCTGCCATATCCCTGCTCTCCCTTCCGCAGGCGCGTGGACATGGAGTATTCATAGTCAAAATCCTCGCTGAAGGGGTTCAGCTTCTGGTTGGTGGTGTGTTCTGAAGCCCAGCTCTGCCAGCGGCTCTTCAGGTTCCCCACAGCACTGTACTTACTGGAGAGGGCGTTTATCTTATCCGCATCCTGAGCTTCTTTTTTGGACCTGTGAAAATAGAATGTAAAAAATATAAGTATATAATATAAGAATATAAATATGAATATAAAAAACTGGAAATGTTGTCCATATTGCTATTTTTTATGAGAACAAGAATCTCAGTTCAAATCTCTGATATCCACTTGAATAATGCTTGTTCTTCATATGAAAAAACAGAACACTCCACAGAGTTTGTTTTGATGCTGGTTTACTAGGAGATTCTTGAACCACTCTGGTGCAGCTTGAGGCAAGAAGCTACTTTCTGTTCATGTAAAGACAAACAATTGTAAAGGATTATGTCAAAATGTGCTGTTTTACCCAAAAGTAATTCGTATTAAGGAAGATAATTTCAGATAAATTTCCAGTTCCTTTGAAGGATTATCCTTATTGTGTTAATTGTCCTATAGCTATTTGGTTTTTAGACGTCCACACTCACTCATGTGTTGATGGCCTCTTGATCTTCAGTGATAATGCCTCAGGTTCATTCTCTTTTGTGTCCTCCAGCTTCTCCAAATCTACATCCAGCTCCAGAGCTCTCTCCTTTGGCTCAGAAGAGCCTGTGTCTTCACTGGCTTCCCCGGCCCTCTTCCTCTCCTTCTCCACCACTTTCCAGCTCCGCGTCAGGTCAGATACCTTGCTAGAACACTTCCTGCGTCGTGTGGGAGAGCCACTTTTCTTCAGCATTTTGTCCAGCTCCTCTGTTGCTGGGTCCTTACAAATACGGTTGGTCAGGAACTCAATGCCGGCACTCTTCTCCTGGACGTCTCGCGTCACCGTCTTTACCACCTGCTTGGTCTTGATGCGCGATTCTTCAGGTTCTCCCTCAGCCTCCTTCTCCTTAATCTGAATTTGGGGTTTCGGAGTCTGGGCAGCCATCGTCTGAGTAGCTCTAGGCTTGGCTTCTTCTGTTTTGGGGGTTCTTGGGTTCTCGTAACTTTCTGGGGCCCAGCCTGTGGGCTCACTGGCCTGCTTCTCCTCATTCTCACAGATCCACTGCTGCCAGCTCTTCGCTAGGTTGCACACCGCGCTCAGGGTCCGAAGCTTCCTTATGTTCTTGTTGGCCGACAGCTTTCTCGGAGATGTGTCTGCAGGCTTAGTCTCAGACATGGCTGATATGAAACTGCCACTCTTTGATGGACTGCCGTTCTTGTATGGAACAGTGTTGTTATTCTCTGTGTCTCTGGTAATTTCTCTGTGTTTCTAAAGCAGTGATGGCTTGGAAATGGGGAGCAAACCCTACATGATGGTGGAAAGTATGCCTGGCATGCCCAGCTCCCCACCGATCGTCTTTCCCTGACACTTTCCCTCGACCTCGGGGGGGCGTTGGGATGTGGGGGTTCTGTGGAATCACGTTTCATCGGAGACAGTGGCTTTGCCGTAGGTAAACAGGGGAGACCTGTGAGAGGGCACTAAGCTCAACCAAGCTCCGTGCAAATGCACAGGCAGCTGTATGGACACACACTCTGACCAGCCAGGCCTAACACCTGATCTGGATGTGTTGTCTTCATTGCTTCTGATGTTTTGAAAATACAACCTGCATGTATTTCATGTAGGTTCTCCAAGATGGAGAGAAGAGTTTCTCAGAGGTGGTCGGAAAAAAAGTAAACAAAATTTGTCACTCATGTTTTATCAGAGAATGACAGATGCAGATATTGAAAAGGCTAGTATGTTTTTAGATGGACAGAACCCTAACTGGATGTTTTAGCCAGATGTTTTGTATTACAGCCACCATTAAACGAAATGCCTTTGTGTCCTGTATATGGTTTCTGTTATTTATGAGAAACTACATCTAACATCACCTGTGTTAAAATAAGCTAATTTACTTTTGCCCCACAAATGCATCTCTGTATTTTTTCGGCACTGCAAACGGGGAGCTTTTGTCAAACACTTGT
This sequence comes from Rhabdalestes septentrionalis, assembly GCA_037832545.1. Taxonomy (NCBI): domain Eukaryota; kingdom Metazoa; phylum Chordata; class Actinopteri; order Characiformes; family Alestidae; genus Rhabdalestes; species Rhabdalestes septentrionalis. Next base: position 9,825,740 of record JBBMFX010000134.1, on the reverse strand, counting down.
CCAAGTTCAAAGATAATTCAACTGTTTTCGATAAAAACATCTGGGAAATATTAAACAGGAAATGCAACGCATGTGGAGTCACAGGATGTAGACTGCCTCGTAGAAAGAGCAAGCTTGTTGTAAATGTAGAAAATCATTGAGGCATGTAGATGCGGGTAAGATATAGAACTCCCTTCGTCTATCAATTTCATCGGGTCTACCATTAGTTTGCCACTGAATAAGCACAT
>JBBMFX010000134.1:9798928-9814998 GCA_037832545.1 Rhabdalestes septentrionalis | reverse complement strand
ATGCACTCACACACACACACACACACACACACACACACACACACACACACACACACACACACACACACTTTAAACTACATAGTTTTATAGCACACTTCACAGTCCAGTTTTACAGTTTATTTAAGTATCTAACAATATTTCTTTAGGTATATAGAACTAAGTTGTGCCACCTAGAGAGAGACCCCAGAAAAGTGAAGTATTGTGACCGCATGTGCCAAAATTTAATAAAATAGAAGTGACACTGATTACTCTGCCATGTGTGTGATACAGAAGGACTAAAACCTCCACAGGCATTATTCCTAGACTCCTGCACTCCTTTGAGTACATGGAAACCTGGAGGGATGAGTTTGTGCTTTTTGTGGACCTATCCATGGTAAGCGAGGATGAAAAGAAAAAGGTCAAACATTTGAGCTCTTATTTTCAAAAGTGGCAGAGAACAATTAGAAACATGGATTGGGTGATACATGTCAGTTTACTTGGAAAATGGCTATTATCCAAAAAAGTGATAATCATTAATCCAGGTGTTCATGAAACTATGGGCACGTATCATTCTTTTACTAGAAACCAAGATGCCAATGAAAATATTGACATTTACAATGTTGTTAACATTCCATCACATTTTTGGGGGGTATTTATCAGAGAGAAAGTCCATAACAGTGGTATCAGACTGATTGTCTTTGCTGTCTTCCAACCATTAGAAACTGTCCTTACCTGGCACTTTTATGTCACGGTAACATGGCGTCACAAGCCCTGGACACCAGCCAAGCACAGAGACCCCTCAGCTACGGCACCAGTGTGTATTTCCCACACTGGTCTTCTACACCGGTCAATTTCACAAAAACCTTGTGACTTAAACAAATAAACAGTGTTACAGCAACAGGTTTTTGCAGAAAAGAGGTTGAGCAGTTTCAAACAGTACTGGCTAAAAGTTTTTGAAATGTTGTTTTGTTTGTTTGTTTATTCATTGAAAAGGGACACTGTAAATTAAACCACAGGCTCACTTCATGACTCATGAAATGCACCAGATTTTGCCATCAGGCTAATTTAAACCCACAGTACCTGGCAGGTTGATGTTTTTTTTAAAAGTGTAACAAAACAAACAATTCACATGACGTACATTAACATAACGTTCATGTTCTAATGGTTATGTCAACTCTAATGGAATATCTACTTATCCAGTGTCTGTTTACAGCCTTGTCCACCATAGCTATCAAGACTTAAATAAAAGGAGATTATTTATACTTGCAGTGGCTGTCAGTGGATGGACGTGAATGTGGGACACGAGTGGTGAGCTACCAATGTAGCATGGCGGATGAGCCCAGTTGCGGAGACAAACGAAGGAGCTGGTGAACCACATGCATTGATCTGAGAACGCTATGAGTGGAGATGGGATTCCCACCAAGGAATCCTCTTTCTCGTACACACAGAGGGGGTAGATAGAGTTGGAGCGGGGAGATAAAAAACTCACGGTACCGCAAGTTGAGGTTAGGGATTGGGTCTCTGACATGAGGAGGAAACCCTAATGTCTGGGTGCAAGATGCCACCTGATTTCCTGTTTATATACCCCCTGCGTGAGTTACTTCCTATGTCCCATGATGTCATACGACCTGGTGCGTACGACAGTGACATATCAAAAAAAGAAAATAGAGTAGACGGAAGCAACGAACTGTTGTTTAGGCATAGGTTGACACAGATGTGACAAGGCATCTCCATTGACCTGTGATGGTGAAGCCAGATCTATTAAATCACTTTTGTGCTGGTTTAAAGCTTTGACATGAACATGGCAGGAACAACGATGTGGCCTACATAGAGGAGGGGTAATGGCATACAGACTAGTGTAGAGCCAACAACCTGTCTCTAAATGTGGATAAAACAGAAGAAATGGTTGTTGACTTCAGGAAGCCATGATGAGGTCACTCTACCCTGAACCACAATGGCCCCTCAGTGAAGATTATACAGAGCATAAAGTCCCTTTGTGTTTACTTCATAGAGAATCTCACATGGACTCTCAGCATCCCCGTGATTGCCAAGAAGGGCCAACAGCATTACTGCAGACACTGAAATCTGTGCGCATCCCCACCCCATACCCCAGTCACTACCTCATTCTAGAGGAGGAGCTTAGAAAGCATACTCTGTAGTTGCATCACAGCATGATATGGAAATTGTTCGATTTTAAATTGCAAGACCCTTCAGAGGACAGTGAGGACAGCTGAGAAGTTCATCAGGGTTTTCTCTCCCCTCTGTCATGGGCACTTACACCACCTGCTTCATCTGCAAAACTACGAACATTGTAGATGTTCCCACACACCCCTTACACACCCTCTTCTCCCTCCTCCCGCCTGGCAAAAAGGTTCAGTAGCACATTGTTTCTCAAACTTATTAGTCCTGGGAACCAGTCATGTCAGGCTTTGGGGCTGCAGGGCCCTGTGTAAACAACACTACCCACCCGCCACGGAGAGATAGATAGATATTATTTCTATAGACAGACAGTATTAATATTATTATTGTTGTTTTTATTGTTATATGTTATTTTTACACAACTAAAACTACTGTTATATTTAATATTAGTATTGGTTTCATTAGGGCTTATGCCTATGTAAGAACAATATTAAACAAGACCTAACAGGAGTGCTTTGGCTAAATTTGAGATTATGTACAAGCAAACGTATTATTGCAATGTAAATATACATTGTCAGCACTGTGTGTAATATACATATTATCGTTATTTTTTTCTTTTTATTTCAACACATGCCTACATTTTGTATTTGCTTTATGCTTTTTTTTAAACTACCCTTTTTAACACTGCCAAATGGTGCTGAACGTGCAGATTGGCTTTAAACCTAAATTAAATTACAGGTCTAGTCACCATCAGGGATTATTTGGCAAACAAAAAATTTTATCAACCTTTTAATGTGATGGGTCGAGGGGGCGGGGCGGGGCGCGCAGTGACTGCAGCGCTGATATCAGAGCTGGATCTGACCTAATTTTTATTGGTGCAGAACCGAGGCTCCGCGGACCAGCGGGGAACTTCTCACGGACCGGCACATAGTTTGAGAAATGCTGCCGTAGCATACGAGCCTCCATTTTCAGAAAGAGAAACAGTTTCTTCCCTCAGGCCATAAAACTCCTCAAAATATCCCACTATATAATATCTATTCTCTGTCCTGTCATCATTTGCACAATTATTATTTATTGCTGTCTACCTCTATATTTGCATTTTTGCACACCTAAGGACTCTGCTGCAAGAATACAGTGTGTGTCATAATTATGTCTTTATTCAAACTTTACTATAGCTGCTTTTGCTGACCACACCGAATGTTGTCCTGTTGATTTGTTGCTCTTGTGTTTTTCTTGCACTCACTCGTTTGCGTCATTTGCACGCTGTGTATTTTTTCCTACCTGCATTCATGTAGTTTTGCAGTATTCTGTTTCTGTTTATGTCTTGCACAATGGTCCAGGAAGAATGTTGTTTTGTTTTATTGTGTACTGTGTTTAAATAAAATACTCGGCAGTCCACTGGTGTGGAAAAGGCAATATACTTGCTTTAACAGTACAATTACACTTAACTGTACATACTTGTTTTACAGTACAATTCTACTTCACTGTTTGTATGTGTTTTACTGTACATAATCTACAGCACTTTTGGTACCCAGTGGTTAGCAGGACTCCTGATACCAAGCCAACAAGCTAGCTAGCTCACACACAACACTGTATTATGTCAGTGTAAACATGGCTGATTACTGGGAGGCTAACAGCTGCTTAACAGCAACAGTAGCCCACATAAAGGCTCATGGGAGATATCCAAATGAGCAAGGGAACATGCAGGGCAGAAAGCCACCACAATACACAAAAGCTAATTTAGCTTGAGCCCATATCCCCATATTAGCATATTCTTAGAAATGATTTGAATAAGAGGCTTAAAAATATAGTCACACTCTAGATTTGGTTTAATCACACAAAGCTGTGTTGTGCAGTGCAGTAAATGTCAAAAAAGCTAAAACACTGCCCTAACATGCTTGCAGTGTTAAACTATTTAAGGAAATCTCTCAAAACCTCCAGCTCATTGATCCACTGGGAATGGTTTTATGAGTTTGCTCTTGAATCAGCATCCTGTCGGAGATCCATTGCATAAACTTGACATGGGGCACCACAAATTCCCTCAAGTGGAATCCTACAGTACATCTCTTTAGGGGGATCTGTACATCTAAATCATGACTTAAACTATGCTGAGAAGAATAAAGTATAAAGTACACTGGTTCAGATATGAGAAAAAAATAAGGAGGGATTACATATCTTGGAGGAGAACAAAGTCTAATTGGGAAAACACACATCTTCTCCGCTGTGGATCAGAACATAACTAAAGTGTCTTAGTGAGTGTGACATGATTGAATACTCCCCTATATCTGCCATGCTGCATTATAAAATGGTTTATCCAGTTATTCAGCTGTATACGCTGCACTGTTTAAGAAATTACACATTGACATAATTTGGTGTGTTTTAAATTCAGCATACTGGATTTGAAATAAAACAATGGCTGGGATTATGGCGTTGCCTGTCAGCTTGAAATCAATAGTGTAGATGTTCATACTGGGTAGGAATCACAGTCCTTTGTGTTCATATATGCCCTGTTATTTAAAAGATCAAAAGTAATTAGACAATCTCTGAACATAAAAAGTGAAGCTGTGTCAATGCCAATAAATCAGCCAACATGGGGTTGAAAAAGAGGGGTGCATCTTTCAGAGACCTCTGCAGAACATTGTGTGCCTAAAACAATTGAATAATGTTAAAAAGCAAAGATGATCTAATAATTGTAATGAATAAAGAACTTGTTATCTCAGAGGAGACCAAAACTGTAAACAACCTAATCAACCTATAATCAACCTAGGAAAAAAAAAACCTAAGTTGTGTGATCAAAAAGAAAAATGTCCAGGAAAAACACTGTGCTCCATGATACATATATAAAAATGTGTTGAAAACTTCCTTGGAAAAAATTATCGACCAGCATGAATTTTTACAAGATGCAAACCACTGGAACGCCCCAAAAGTACAAAGGCCAGCTTACAGGGCAAAATATTTTCACAGCTCTGGGAGAAAGTCTCAAAAACAGATGAAATGATGATTTATTTGAGAACTGTGTGGAGAAAAAAGGAACCGTTCGTGATATGAAGCCAACAGAAACAACAGCATCTATGCAATATGAAGCATCTTAAAATAAAAATTTGATGCGAAACGAACACAGATTCTTATATTTAGTGTATATGTTTAATGTCCAAAGCTTTGCTACAGTGCTAATGTGCCTAACTAGCACTGAAGCTCATACATCCCTGATTAGAATTATGCCTAAATTGTTACACACTTTCCTTATGTAACGTACTGAGAAAGCAGGGGCAAGATGCCTGTGTATCAAGAGGGGCACCCACAGGTACTACACACTGCCTAGTCCTACCCTAGCTGGGTCATCAGGGTGAGGGTATGTGGTTGTGGAAAGATCCTACGTGTAATCAATGAGGATGTGACCAAGTGCATCAAATGGTGTATACAAAACAGACAGGTGGTTTAGATGGAGCTAACTGCTGGATACTGTATTTAATCTGGGACTTCTTAGCCACTTTAATATTGTAGCTCCAGTAAAATACTATAGAAGGAACCGTTGCACTTCAAATATAATTTAATTCATCAACTACAGTAGAGCCAAGGGAAATATTTTTCAAACTTTTACCTGCTCAGGTCCATCCAAATGCCTAAAACCTCAGGGGGCAAGATTTTACCTTACAGCAGGACATTGAACCAAAACGTGACGCTAAAGTAACTGCAGGGTTTTTGTGGGCCAAGAAGTGGAATGTTCTGACTGGCCAAGTCATTCACCCAACCTGAACCCCACTGAGCACGCATTTCATTTGCTGAAGGAAAGACTTAATGTAAAAAGCCCCTGAAACTGAAAATGGCTGCATTTATAGACCTGGCAGAACATCACTGGGGGAGACGTACTGAATCTGGTGATGTCTATATCATTCGCAACATTAGGAAATCATCTCTTGTGCTTGGTGAATCACTCATTCCTCCCTGAAATAAATATCCATACATAGAATAGACTGAAGTTTCTACTGAATAGATTGAAGTTTCTACTGTTACTTGAGGCTCCAATTGAGCTTTTCATTCCATTTTTGGATTCTAAAGAAATACAAGATAGAAAGACAGAATGAAGATTACTTCTATGTTCACAAGGATGTTTAAAAGTCCTTTTTTTGGTGCCTGCACATAGTCGATCAGCTCTTGTCAGCAGGTCACCATCCTCTGATGCGTAGCACATGCATGACATTACATTAAAGCATTTGAAAAGCAGGGTTAAATAGGTGTGACACTGGGCATCAGAGATTTTGCAGTCGATTGCACCTCATTATCCAAAAGTAGGCCAAGGCTTCTGTGATGTATCATGCAGCAGATGAAAAAGAAGGATGAATCATTCTGTTACGCTGAACTCAAACGGAACATGCCAAAGCTTTAATCTTTAATGAAGTGCCTATTATCACGTTCATTCAAACTGGTCTCAGATTCCACAATTTCAAACCCTCATTCAGTCTAAAGTAATTCACTGGCCTGAGGGTGTTTCTGAAGGTTACAATGTACATGATGTGCATGCCACCACGTCGCCACAAGTCCCTGAGTGCACATAGCATTTATGCACGGTGTAAATCAGGCGACATGGCCTGTCTCTTTGTGTTTCTCTATCTGTCTGTGGCTCTGAAATTTAAAGATCACTGTTGGCCACTAATGCCATTCCACAAACAAACAAACAGGGGCCTGTCTCAGCTTACCCTGAGCGAGGAATGAGGGAGAAACTCCCATGGGCCTGCTGCAGGAGAAGAGGGAGAGGAGGGGCCCTGATAAACAGGGCTTTGACTGCCTCGTGCCCCAGAACTTAGTCGTTACTCATCTGGCCCTGCTAATCTAGACAACCTCCCCCACCCCCCACCTCTGTTTCTCCAACACCCTTCCATTACCTCAGCCCACTCCCTCATTCACACCGACCCTCTAAACCAAACGTCGCTCTCACTCTTCCGACCCATCCATCATAGAGAACACCTATCGGGCTTCTTAAAGCAGGGGTCCCAAAACTCCGGCTGCATGTTTACACTTCTAGGCTGTTTGTGTTGAACGAATCAGGACGTTTTTGTGTAAGACCGATGCAGCCCAGTGGTGTCTTGGGAAGAAAGTCTCGAGGGCTTCTGCTCTGTAGCCAGACTGAATATCTGTTTCTTCAAGAATGACAGAGTGTGCCAGTAACCACCACTTGCACTTCCCAAATAAAGACCTTGGGATCAAGCACTCTTGGCCTTCTGGTATGTTTTAAGAATGGGGCTCATAGCTGTCAGTGTCGCAACATGTTTGCTTCATGAAAAGAGGCCATTTATTTTACACCTGGTGTAGTGCCAGTGAGAGACAAACAGATCTCACAAGAAAGCCTAGGATGGAAAGTCATATAATGCACAAGGGCCCCTAAGTGTAATGCTGGAAGGATACACTAACCTTTTGTAGGGAAACCATGGCCGGTATTGAGTTATCGGGATTGTTTGCTGTAGTTTCGAATGTTGGCCACACAACACAAAATGAAATCTCTTCGCTCGCACTGTGGTCTGTTTCCATCCAGCATTCTGTGCTATTTTGACAGATGACCACTTCACCCTAATCTTGTTTCCCTTGGTAAACAGCTGCCTGGGAGTGGAGAAAATGATATTCACCGCCATGTAACTGCATTATCTTCTCCAGTAAATTAGATATCACAACATCACCACAAACCACACTGCACGAAACAGGTTGAAACTGTATTATTTATCTGAAAATAACACTTTCCTAGGACACCAAACACCACCCATTGTTAGGGCACATGGGTTCAGCTGGCTCACACACAGTGCTGACAACAAAAGTTATTCAAATCAAATTGACACCATACTGAAGTATTACCTCTTCTAGAACCTCCTAAAACACCATGTGCATGTCAGTTTGTGATCTTTCAAATATGCAAAATCTTATGTCTTCCATAACTTATACAATAGATCGGTATACAGTGTATATGCAGTATACGGTATAAGCAGTCACTGCAGATTTTTTTTCAGAGAAATTGTAACAAATATTAATATACATACATCCCTATATAGACTGTATTGTAATTCATGTAATTCATGGCTTTAACATCCCAAAAGCAAAAAATATTGCAGGGAAAATCTGTGGTTTCTGCGAAATTACGGGAGTTTCTGCATACAATTAAGACACGAATGTCTGAATCCACCACTACTACCCATGGATACTTAAAGGAAACTGACAGAATTTGCCAGAGAACCTTTTATTTAAAAGAACTTTCAACCTTTTTTAAAATAATATTACCTGTAAAATTACATTTTAATAGAACTTCAACTATGACTTTAGATGTTTGTGCTAGAGACATAATAGTTTGTCCATCATTCAAATGCAATAAGCCTAACTTAGGCCAGTTTTTCTCAGTCCTCAGAGCAGAGAAATCCCTACGGCATGCAGGGCAGTGATACACCCCTACTAGAATTAAGGACCACTGATCTAGAGCTCAGGGATAAATGCTCAAACAATGCCAGTTGCTCCTAATTTCTGCACGTTATATACACAGGCAAACATTATGCAACATATTAAAATTACATTCTGTGTAAACATGTTGAATTTGTACCACTTTCTATTTCCAGTGCCAGCTGTAGCTCTCCTTTGTAGCACAACAGCCACCAACATGGGAGTTAACAATTTAAAATAATACCAGCAGCAACATTCCATTTTTTGTCCGTTTCTGATTGTGGCTTTAAAAAAGAATCAAAATGAGAACATCTAATCATTTGGAACAGTGAAGTGTCTTACCTGGTGTGCAAAACTGGCCTAAAATATTTCAAACACATCCTCTCTGGAGAGCTAGCTCTCTCCTATTTATCGGACTGGAATGAGATTAGAATCATTCAGTTCCTTATAAGGTTTATTGTTTGGTGAATTTCATAAAATCTTAAGCTGTGGAAATGAATGAAAGAATAATATGATTTTTTTTTGTCCAGATGGTTCCATTTCCATTTTTCCAGTTTCATCACTAATATTTTGATGAGCTGTCTCTCAGGAGGCTGCGATGTCTTTTCCCCCTCATACTGCAGGTATGGTCTCTGCCCTTATCTGATTTGGCACAGGGCCTGACGCTTGTCTGTAGGCCAGGCCTGCTTCTTCTCTAGGGCTCTTAGGGACCCCCGTCCCCTATCCACCTTCTGCAAACAGGAAATGATCTGTCTTCAGAAAAGGCAGTGGCCCAGTGAGGCATGTGACTCAGTCTTCACCTAGCCATGTCTCGGCTACATGAGGCGGCTCTGGACCGCATCAATGTGTCATCGTTTCAATATGTGAAACCATACCCAAAAATCATAAACCTCCTGGTTCTGAGATTGGGCTGCTGCGATTGTTCCTGGATAAGAAGTTGCCTCCATCCATCATCCACCATTTTGGGTGGGAGTGTTTCTGATGCTCCTCTTTTGTGAGGGTGTCAGCCCTACATCTGGCCGGTTTGCTTCTTGACTGTGTGACTGCGCCTATCTGATGGTGCCCTCGCTCCAGAAGGGCTGATGGGTCACTGCAGGTGTTGAGGGACAGGCAGTGGTTTGCAAGCGGAAAAGCGTTTGCTTAACCCTCCTATTAGGGTGGAAGAATGTCTGCCATGGATTAACTTGGCCATCCTGACAGCATCATTTGACACCTCCGCAATCTGTCACGGCAATGGCAGTGCATGAGCGGACAATAGCAGCCCAGCCTGCTCTGGGCCTATTCTCCTCACCATCTGCTGGAAGAACTTCCTCTTTGTCTGAGTGTAAATAGGGTCTCTGGAGTGGGATGGGAAAGCTTGAGGAAAGCTAAATGGTTGCCTCACTTAGATATCCGACATTTCTAAGTGAATGAAAAAAACGGCTTAACGTTTTAGAATGTACTTTATTTAGAATGTACTCTATTCCCTAACCATGATAATTCATAAATAGACACTCCAGAGAGCCTGTTTTGAATAAATTGTTTTTGAGATGTCACACAAGCCAGCACAATCCCATATAGCTGCCATTTCACATATAGATAATTTACATATGGTAGTTTAAAGGGAAGCATAAAAAATACTGACTCATCTAGTGGATAAAGAGATGTTGTATAAAATTGTCATGTGAAAACAATGTTTGGGTACATAATCCCAATAAGGAGTTAGTGGACCTCAGGGAAAATGCAATAAAAATGTCAGATATTGGCACTTAAAAAAAATGGAAGGTTATGATACAAATGGATATGCATCACATGCATTATTTTATTCAGACATCACATTTTTTTGAATGTTACAAACAAATGAAGTGTTTAAATAAAATGGCAAATGTACAGTTTTTTTTAAACGAGGTAATGAGTAGAGTCTTTGAAGGCAGTCTGCACTGGTATAATTGTTTCCACTTCTGTAGAGCAGAGCATAATCTAAAGCTCTTGAGGAATAAAAAAACAAAAAAAACAAAACAAAACAAAACCCAGTTCTTTCCTCAGGAAAGCAATTTTACAAGAACACTTTAAATTACAATATTATACGTTTGCTTATAAATGTCATGCTATTGTTTAATATGCTCCAGATGCTGTATGGTGTTCTCTACAAAATGACCTGTTTTCAGTAACATGAAACAGGTAACGACATGTAGGTGTTCCATGCTTGTAGTTATGCAATAGAAGTACAGTGCACTAAAATGAGTCGTTAATTTTAATGCCCCTCAGGCGGGACCTATTAAAACAGTATTTTCAAACTTCACTGATGAAAGAAAAACAGACTGGAATCTCCACCACTGGGGAAATGAACGTGTGTGCACTTCAGATCAGTTAAAGGTTGCATGAGTATGGGAGTGTAGGAGTGTGTGTGTGTGTGTGTGTGTGTGTGTGTGTGTGTGTGTGTGTGTGTGTGTGTGTGTGTGTGTGTGTGTGTGTGGCGTGCATGGTGTTTCGCAAGCTAAAAATACACTCTTACCCCAGTCCAGCCAAGATCTCAAAATAGACTGTAAAGACATACAAAGGAGATAAAAGTATCTTTCTTGCGAACTAAAACAAAAACATTCAAACTGTATCCTTCTTTAAGCAGCAATTATATGCAATTGAAAAGGAAAAAAAGTGAATGATTTAACACAGACAACAGTCATACCTTTAGAGTATATAAATGTAATGTACAGTACCATCTGTCTTTGCTGTCCTTACTGAGGTATCCTGCAGTGATCCTCACCTTCAACATAATATTTCTCAACTACAGGCCCTGGACAATGCCTGGACTCTACAGTTTTGGTTTTTCTGTGCTTTAACACACCCAATTAAAGCAAATTACACCAGCAAAATCACTTACTTGTGCAGTGCAGAAGAATTCAGGTCTAGGTTTGAGGGAAAAAGACTAAATATACAAGTAATTCTTGTTAAATCTGTTTGTTTAGACATGCGGCTGCAATGATCTTTAATTCAATTCATTTGAGACAAAATTTGAGCTATAACACATGTAGTGAGAGTTTGATCCTGAATTTCTTCATGTTTTCACATCAATTCCTATCGACTGTGGCTAAATTTTAACAGGAAACAGCAAGTTACATCTGAACATGGGCCTGTATTCATATTGTAATGGCTGGCTGAAGGTCAATAAAGTTCAAAGTCAATAATAATAATGATAATACATCTACTTTATCACCATCTGGCAAAGATACCATCAGCTGCACTGTGTTCCGAGCGATTCCTCCTATTTCATGTACAAAAAAGTTGTGTATAAAAAAGTGTAACAACAGAAAATAACATATTCATGTCCCAAAGGTAGTTGTGCAACACACTTTGTAAAAAAAAAAAAGTAAATGGCTCACTTTTGGTTTTCAGAAGATTTCAGCTGCTGTGTGTTCATAGGGGAGACCAGAGAGCCAAAGACGCCAGAGGCTTTAAAGACAGGCATTGATGTCCAGGCTAGATCCCTTTAAAGATGAAATGCCTGCCTCAGCAGTTCACAGGGCACCAGTGACCTGCCAATGCCTCTTGAGTTCATATCTCTGATATATAAAAATAAAATAAAAAAACTGCCAAAAATACTCCCCTAAATTCCTGGAGAGCTGATGCGATGCAATGGGCTACAGGATAAGAATAGGTTGCCTTTCACAATCCCACTCATGGAAAGTAAAGTGTCACACAATCCAGGTGTCGTGTGTGTCGCTAACCAGACCACTTAAGGAGTGTCATTCGATAATGTCGTGAACGCATATGCAGCCCTTTTCTGAAGAATGTTCTCACAGGTGCTGTGGGTGACTGTGGAGCTCTAGGAAAAGTCCAGCGGTCGGATCATCATGGTGGTCGCCCGAAGAGAGTAGCTTGGACCCTTGAAATAGTGCCACTTGATGCCATTGAGCTTGCCAACATGTTGACCCTGGGTGTAGTACATGCCGTTTAGGTTGGATGGGCCACAGGCATCAAACCACCAGCCTTAGGAGTGAAAGACACAAGAGGAGAACGGTGATTACCACAAGAGACCCACCATTACTTTATCACTGCCTTGTTTTTGTACTAGAGAATCTAGTATTCATCATCCCATTGTTCATTTTAGGCATCATTTAAGTCTCAGTTCTGGGCCAGTGGTTTTCAGCTCCAGTCCTGTGGACCCCGTGCTCTGCACAGTTTCAACTATTTCCTGCTCCCCCACACCTGATCTAGCTAATCAGCTAACTGTCAAGCTCTTAATTAGAGCAAGCTCTGTGCAGGACAGCAGGTCTCCAGGGCCTGGGATTGAGAACCTCTGGTCTCGGTCACTCTAATCACTCTTTTGTGTGTAAAGACTCTTGACAGAACAGACAATAAACCAGCGGCAGTGTATAATTTGTTTTGTAAGCATCCAGTCCATTAGGCACAGAATGGAAATATCTGGGCTCTGAGTAGAAGACAGTATACAGTCCAAATAGTGGGTCAAAAACATTCCACTGCTGCCTTCAACAATCAACAGATTCTACTATTTTCTACCTGCCAAGTTAAAATTCCAAAGCCAGAATATTTGTTTGCTTTTAATATGGAAACAATTTTAAAATTCTGTTCTTCAATGAAGATAGATATCTGGCTTTTTTTGAAGTTGAAAGCTTGTCCTTCTGTTCATTCCAGGAGGGTTTAAAAGCCAAATGCGTGAGGTAAATCCATTGAACATAACCTACATTGTACAGGAGAGACGAAAGAGAGCTAGAAATGATATACACCATTTCGTATTTCTCTGGAATAAACAGGAGAGCTGATGGATCAGTTTAAAAGAGCATTTTCCCTTCTAATTGCTTTATTCGCTCTGTCTTGTAGCCTTGCCCTGAAAGCTTGTCATTCGTGTCACTTCACACCCCATTAAAACTCAACTATGCTGCGATGGTCACAACTACACTTACACCCACCAACACATACTCACACATATACACACACACTCTCTCACACACACTCATTTGTAGAATGTGCCCCCCAGAATGCCCATTGTGGCATGTCTCACTTCTGTGAGAGAGCCTGGCCCCCCTTCACAAGCTCCAATGCCACTGTCATCCGTGACATTTCAGACGACTTCCAAGAGTCAAGTATGCTGCCCTTTTATTGGCCCAATCTGACAGAGCTCTCTGATTGGATGCTGATATTCCTTGTTACCATGGTCGTATATTTCAGATGTCCGACTGGGTCATGATTGTGGACACAGCTGTGGATCAAGCTTTGTGACCTTATTAAATCATATGTGCGACATGAAATAAGGGCGATGTGACAGTGGAACCAACTGAATGTACCCCAGTTTGAAATATAAGGTTTGTAGCATTTGCTGTAAAATATACATTACAATCTAATATGCAAATACCTCTGGCTGACCTACCCACAAATGCCCCACTCACAAATGCTTTCTTTCATGGCAGCTGTTGCAAGGATAGCCCAGCTGTACAGAATGCAAAAATTACATTAAGCTTAATGAGAACTGGTAGATAATTTGATACTGTATCATATTGTACTTCTGTTGTTTCTTTGAATCTTTTTAATGTCAGTGATACTTCCTCTCCATCTGAAATACTGTCTAATTTCAACTCCACAATTTCTGAAATTTTACAGCAGTATGCTCCTATCAAGACCAGACATGTCCATGCCACTCACTCTTCTCCTTGGTATACCCCTGAGATCCGTATTCTTAAGGCTACTGGCAGACGGCTTGAACGTCTTCACAGAAAAAACGGTCTCACTGTTCATTATTTGGCTTTTCTAGATCATCTTAAATGTTATAAATCCGCTCTCTTTTCAGCCCACTCTAACTTCATCTCTGCCACAATTAGTAAATCAAGCAACAGGCCAAAAGCATTTTTTAATAAGATAAATAAACTTACCAACTGCCCACCTCAGGATTCTCTATCATCTAATGAGTTTTGCTGCTCTTTTTTTGATCATTTGATTGAGAAGACTAATGCTGTCCACTAATGTTCCCCTACTGATACAGAGCTCAGCCATCCAACAAATCCAGCCCATCAATCTCTGTCTTGTTTTTCTCTGACGACCCCAGATTCTGTCTCTTAGCTAATTCTGAAATCCAACTCTTCATCCTGTCATCTTGATCCTGCTCCTACTTCTCTCCTGAAACTTTGTCACTGCACCTATTTCTCATCTCATTAATGCATCTCTTTCCTCTGCCACATTTCCTCTGCCACTAAAAACTGCTGCAGTTACACCTGTGCTCAAGAAACCTAACACTGACCTCTCAGTTTTATCTAACTATCGCCCTATTTCTAATCTACCTTTCATATCCAAATTACTGGAAAGTACTGTTGCTGCCGAACTCCAGTCTTTTCTAGTTGACAACAATTTATTCGACCATTTTCAGTCTGGTTTTCGCCCCCTCCATAGCACTGAAACTACACTTGTAAAGGTAGTGAATGTTCTACTGCTTCTTGATCTCAGCTCTGCCTTTGATACAGTCTCCCATGAGTAGTTTATTTCTTGTCTCTCTTGTCTGGGTATTTCTGGCACTGCTCTTTCTTGGTTCTCTTCCTATCTCTCTGATAGACAATTTTCCCTTTCTGTTAAGGACTTTCGATCACCCACTGTCCCCTTGAAACGGGGCGTTCCCCAGGGATCCGTTCTTGGCCCACTATTATTCACAATTTACATAATCCCACTCAGTCAGATCCTTCAGCGTCATGGTCTTAACTATCACTTTTATGCCGACGACATTCAACTTTATTCTGTCTGTACCCCTACCCCATCTGCCCAAATTGACAAAATCTCTGCCTGCGTGAAGGACATCAGTGATTGGCTTAACTTAAAATTTTTGAAACTTAACATGGACAAAACCGAAATAATTTTCATCTGAACCCCAACACTCACCAGCAACGTTTCCACCAACTTCATCTGCGAGATTGCTGGCTCTCACATCAAAACATCCAATTCTATCAAAAATTTAGGAGTAATCTTCGACTCCACACTCTCTTTTCAGCCTCACATTAAATCTGTCACCAAAACTGCAATCTTTCATTTACGCCGCATTGTCCAACTGCCACCCTTCATCACTATCAAAGATGCTGAAACTGTCATCCATGCATTTGTCTCATCAGGCATCGATTACTGTAATGCCCTTTTCATTGGTCTACCTGCCAGCTCCATCTCTAAATGACAATATATTCAGAACTCTGCAGCTAGAATTCTCACTCATACCAAGCGCTCTGATCATATAACCCCAATCCTGTTTGATCTCCATAGGCTCCCAGTTGTCTACCGCATCAAATTCAAAATTCTTCTCCTCGTTTTCAAATCTATAAATGGCTTAGCTCCCACCTATCTCTGTAATCTGCTCGGCCCCTACATTCCGACTCGTTCACTATGCTCCTCCGATTCTGGTCTTTTTCTTGTCCCTCGGTACCGCCTCTCCTCAATGGGCGGAAGAACATTTAGTGTTATTGCTCCCAAGCTTTGGAACTCTCTACCACTCTCTCTCCGTTCTGTTAACAACATCTCTGAATTCAAATCTTCACTCAAAACTCACTTGTTCTCCGAATGTTACACCT
>JBBMFX010000134.1:9777602-9798828 GCA_037832545.1 Rhabdalestes septentrionalis | reverse complement strand
CACATACACACACACACACACACACACAAACACACTCACGCACACATATACACACACACACTCACACATACACACACACACACTCACTCACACATACACACACACCCACACACTCACTTACACACACACACACACACACACTCACTCACTCACACATACACACACACTCACTCACACATACACACACACCCACACACCCTCACACTGCCTCACCCCACACACACCCACACACCCTCACACACACATCCTCCAAATCACCACCAGTAGTTTCAGATTAAAAACTGGAGGTGATGGAGTGGAAATATCAGAACCAGCAACCTCTTGCACACTTTGTTTACAGCCCAGGGGAAGGGTTTGCTTTGGCTCGCAATCTGCAGAAGCAATGTGTGATTATCATACCACAACAGTTTGAAAGAACACATCTATTTATAGAGATCAGAATGGTGATTAGATTCCTGAAACCCTTCGCAGACACAGGCAGCTGTAAGCCAGCTGAATTTGCGAGATGGAAAAAGTTGAAGTGAATTCACAGGCTGTATTGTGAGGATGAAGCACTTTTTCAGATAACAAGCTGAAATTTCTGTTCAGTTTTGATTAAAAAAAAAAACTCCTTCGAACTGGAGCTCACATCCATTAAAAACACATTCAGAAGGAAAACACTCAGTCACGTGAGAGTGGATGCATGCATAACACAACCCAGTGAAAGGGTTCTATGTAGAATAAAAAAAAAAAGATAGAACACCGTACAGTTTTGGTGCCGTACAGAACTATTTTACAAGGTTCTTTGAAGACTTATGCAGAAGATATATATCATAAATTGTTCTTTTTTAATCTATGGATAGAAAAAAAATGCATTTAAAAGGTTTATCCGTGTAACATTATTTAATCTATCCATTACATTCACTAAATAAGCCCCTGAAGTTGTTAACAGAATGTATTCTAACATAACCTTGTATCAATCAAATGAGGGTGGCTGAGGGCATGGCTTCCGTCAGACACACCAATGTTGAGCAAGATGTTGGACAGCCCAACTGTCTGCTCTCATCCAGAGCGGTACAAATCAAAGATCTACAAAGTTCATGACTGATTTATTGCATTAACACCCGCTACTGGAATCCTTGGATTTCAAAGATACCTCAATGTTCTCGTGAAGATGGCCAAAAGAGGTAAATCGGAACATATGGGTGCATGTGTACACAAGTTTTTTGTGGCTCAAGTTATAATTCATCAAAGCTGTATGTTAAAACTAAAATCTTGCCACTGTGCTTATCCCTACTGAAAGGGTGAGAAAATGTAAAAAGGTGAAATTCTTTTCAGTGGTGTCCATGTTTTTGGTTTTAGGCAGCACTCAGGGAAACCTAAAAACCAAATTTGATCTACAATTAAATTTAAAAAAAAGGAAATCACTCCTCAGTTTCAAAATCCACATAATATCCCTCAGAGGCTGCCAGTGTGAGTTAGAGAGTGCAGAAAGAAACAAGATGCTGTCATCACTTCATCAGTCAAATTTCCACAAACTAGACATGACACCAAGGGCACTGCTAGAGGTTATTATATCTGACACCATTACTGATACCTGACACCATTTAGGGCTGTTAAAGACTTGATGTGTGAATTCTGAAGCCTGCCATCACAAAAATATGTTACGTTGTTGTGAAACGAATCACATTTTCTTTCAAGTTGAAAAGGGGATGTTGAGAAATCAAAGAAGCTCTTATCGACGCCAACTTGTTATCAAGCTCACTGACAGACTTGGAAGTGTGTCTCTGCTTATGAATGTTTGATCACTTGGGATGATCTGTCCCATACTCTGGAAGAGCTCAAACATTAGACATAGACGAATGTCTGCTGGGTTCAAACCTGCTTTACTTCCTCTGAAAGAATCTAAGGCCACTGGGACACTTCAAAACAGAATTTTGTCAAAATTAGCTTGATTTTCTCTCAGTTATAATGTTAATGGAGGTTTGACTTCCACGACTCCAGAGTTTTCAGAAACATCTAAATCTTGGACTGTCCAGTTTTATTTCAGCTCGACTAAAATGTCTATCTAGAGCCTGAAGTGATGGACACAGAAGTGAATATGGACATCTAATACACACAAAAAGAAAAGCTAACAGGTCACATCTGAGCTCTCTGCTTCAGGTACTCTACAGATGAATCAGATGATAAAGAGGTTTGTCAAAATTTAATAATACCAGTTTGGCAACTAGGTGAGCATAGGCCCTAAGACCGGAATATTGCAGGTTCAGTGTCTGACATTTGTGAGGAGCCTAAGACAGCATAAATAGCTTTGATCTCTCAGGCTGACCCTCCCTTTACTCCCATCACTCACCACATTGCCTGCAAATGTGGGTATCTGTTAGTTGACCTAACAGAACTGGCAGGTAGCGTTCTCCTTCAAATGTTCCATGACCCTACGTCCTATAAGTTCTAGGCAGGTTTCGTGTATCTTTAGGGACGCACGGCTAGCCTCCACTCTCCCAGGATCTTAGCATCGCAGTAGGGGGAGACTTAGTTAAAAGGACAGAAATGGTTACTACTAAAATTAACTGGGAAAAAACTGCATGAATCCAAAACAATTTGCTCCCATTTGGTTGGGTAGCGTTTAGAAAGACATAATCCTAAATATCCATCAATTATCTTATATTTCAACAATGATCTAAACCTGTGGATAGCAAAAAAAATTATAAATGGAAATGTCAGCATTGTATTCATAACTTACTTGAATTTCCCAAAACTATTCAATTCAATTCAATTCAATTTTATTAATAAAGCGCTTTTTATAACCAGGTTGTCCCAAAGCCGCTTTACAGACTCCAGGTTCGAGCCACAACTGAGTACACCGAAGGCGACAGACGTGGGAAAAAACTCACTCAACTGGAGGAAGAAACCTCAGGAGGAACCAAGACTCAAAAGGGGAACTCGTCCTCCTCAGGTAGACCCAGATTGAAAGGAAAACTAGGGAATATTGAGTATCTAAAAAATATTCTGATGCAGATATACATATATATATATATACATATATACATTACATTTGTGTTTGTTGAATGTAAAAGTATAATACTGTACAATAATGCATAATGTATAAAAATAACGATCTATTCTGATTGGACTTGGTAAAAGCAGTTATGGCCCTGACACCAACTTCTTGTCTAAATCATTAGAAGAAATGACAAAAACATGTGAATCTGTCAGTACCTGTAGTTGTTTTTCTCACTGCTGATGTAGAAGTGGTCATACTGGGAGAAAGCCTGAAGTCCATCCCAGTCGGTCAGTTCCACACGGAGAACGTACTGCCTCTGACTTGTCAGCATGTACACAAACTCGTTTCCCAGCCAGTGCTCGGCGGACACACTCCCAAAACCCTGCAAAAGAGAGCGCGCTCGGGTCACTGCAGGAATTCAGCCGGGTTCGTGACGAGGCCTGGAGCAGGCCATGGGAAACACAGGCCTGTTCAAAAGAGTGCAGGAACAACAAGAGAGTGCAACAACCCCAACCAACTCTTCATTTTTTCTCTCTTTGCCTTTTCTGTGCTTTTTATGATTTTAGGATGTGCTCGATCAATGGTCGGATCAATGCCCAATGACCTACTTTGGGTCTATAATGCTTGCATTATCAAAAAGGAACTTTGGGAAAACATTTGGTCATACTTCCTTTGCCAAATGAGCATCGATGAGATAAATCCTCTGGACACCTGATGTCTTTATTAATACTTCCAAATGCAATTTAATTTCAACCTCTTTTTAAACTTTCTTTTCTTTTTTGTGGACCCGTTTACAGAATTTACAGTCGACATACATTTTGAATTGCTATTCTACTAAGGACCCTGTATTCAATAGAGGCTTATTGCTGATGTTGAGCCTAGTTGTGTGTTTATTGAACTGTAAGCTGGAGTTGTGTGTTTAAATGTTTAATGTGTAGTCTGTGTCTTGGTCACTTGTACTGTGTGGTCCAGTAAACACTGGCACTGTTGTTCTGCTGTATATTTGTAAATGGTTGGGACGACAAAAAGTTCTTTCTGATCTTGATCTTTTTAATCATCTCCCTCTCGCTTTTTTCCCCCCTAGAGACTAAACCAATCAGTATACTCACACGCAAAATGGCAGAGCAAGTAAACAACAGTGACATTTACTTGAACACTAATGGTTTAATTCTGAAAATGAACTCCATGTCACACGTGAACACAGCAGAGCACACGGTGTAAATAATGTGAAATTTGCCCTCTGCATTTAACCCATCCCCCTAAGTGATGCAGTGCCCAAGGAAAAGTGTGTGTGGACGGTACATTGCTCAGTGGTACCTCAGAAATGACACCGGTAGTCCTGGTATTCCACTGGTAGTCCTGGTAGTTGTAAACTGACATTGATATTTAGCAGCTTTCACACACACTGCAGGCAGCCCCAGAGTTCACTTGCAGTGAACCCCAGACTGCTGTTTTCTGTAGGACCAGAAATCAGCTCACTGGTCCTCCCTAGGGCTCTTGACCAAAAGCACCAAATGCTTGGGAGAAACTCTTTGTTTTAAAATACCCCAGAACCTTAGTTAGACCCCAGAACCTTAGTTAGACTGTGACAGGTCTATTTTGTTCACATGATCTGTCTTAGACTAATATTGAAGAGTTGATGCACTTCTAAATGAAGCCCATGCTGACATGCATTAAAAACGGTTAGAAGACTAACCATGAATTTGGCTACTGTGTGAATGTAAACATAGTTTTGGGAACCTCTTTAACCTGACAAGTGTTAATTAAAATAATTCAGAAGAGTTGATAAAAAAAAACTTTTTGTCTTGCAGTCACAATCGCATGCATGGATAATGCATTACACACGTGCAGCAGTTTACCCTGCTTCTTCAAGCAGGTCTTTTGCTATTCTCATTTGTGTCATCACTTTGTCATTACTCCTAATCTCCTAATATAACAGCCAGCCCCCCCCACCTCTGTATAACTTCCCCTGTGTGCACTGTACAGGCTCAGCTCATTAAAGCAGCTGGAAAGGCTTCTGAACCAAATCGTAATGCAGTGCAGGTGCTAGCAGCAGTAATTACACACAGTCCAGCAGATCAGAACCAAAGCCCCTTTTTAAATGGACTTTACCTGTTTATGGCGTCCTAAATGAGCACCATATGGCTCTGGATCACACAGCATCTTTTTCTACGCTTTCTCTTTTTTGGAAAAATAATGTTTCATATTAGACAGAGGGAATAAGCTGTGTATCATTAAAGACAACATCTGACAAGGGTTGCTCTTGATTTGGTTTTTAGGGATTTTGAGGGTTGTACTATGTTAACCCTTAGGTGTTAGAAGGCATTTAGTCATTTCTAAAACTCACAGATCATTGCAACTAAACAGAACTTGTGTCAAAAGCTTGAATTCTAAGCTTTCAGTCGGTATTACAGTTGTGCCTGTAAGTGGGGGTGGAAATGTTGTATTGTGATTTGAATTCGATGAAAAATCTCATTTTGCATGGAATCACGATTTACATTTTCGCCCTGTTTTTTGTCATTGCATTAAAATGAGGCCAAAAATAACCTCTGCACTAACCTAGAAAAAACCTGGAGCTGTAACAAACACCAGATATACCAGAGCAAATGGTGAACAACACCTTAGTGACCACCTCTGACACCATAGCAACTGGGCTACTACATCAACCACTTGGGACACCATAGCAACCACCTAGAAACACATTAGCAACCATCTGTGCTGTGATGCCATAGCAAGCATCTAGAGACACCCTAGCAATCACCTAAAATAACAGAGCAACCATCTTGGCACATCTTAACCATACCTGGAAATGGTTTATCATTAATGTTGGAACAAAATCTTGTATCAACATTTTTAACGTTTTAATCTTTTACATTTTTATCTGATTAGCAGGTGCCTTTTCCACGGCGTCCAATTTTGAGGCTCACTGCATCAAAAGAAAAGGTTCAAAATGATATCAAATGAATGAGATTTTGTCCAGATAATTATATTCTGCTTTGCAGTCACTAATATTCCTCAGGAAATGCACTACTCTTATGTATTACGTAACTCTTTCATTTATTATGCAATTACATTTACTTAGAATAACAAATCAGCATGAACTAGAATGCATTTCCACAAGAAAGTGTAAAGTGTGATTACACTTCACATTCCATTTCGTATGCTTTTGCAGAGCAGATCTTTGCTCCACTTTTGGCTTCTTCTGCCTCAGAGTGAGCTGACACCACAATTCTTGCTTTGAGTCTCTCTCTCCCTATACACTGTTATGGCGAATCGCCCCTCCACTCTCTCTCCCAATACACTCCTGAGGTGACTCACCCACAAAAATCAAATGTTTCAATGATAAATAATCAGCCCCTGATCATCCGGTCCAAAAGCTCAAAACAAGCACAATACGGTGGGGTATAATTCATGCATTAGACTTGGATATAAGTCATTCAAATTCATTTTGAATATCAAAAACAAAAGTAAATCAAACTTAAGAAGAACAACAGAGTGATTGCTTTCACAATCACATTAACAACTACATTTGTAAGACTGGTCTAGTCTGTTCTGTCTCCTGATTTTGAAAAAACCTGAGCCAAGGGGTTTATGATGTATATATGTGGGACATTCCTCCGGTCTAAAGAAAGTCCTCTGTGGGCGAAATTACATTTCTATCCAAAGTCTTCTACAAATGCGCCTGCTGCTGAGGTGTGGGCTCATTGATTGTTTTTTAAAAGCCAGGCCTTGCACCCTGAGCACATAAGTGTTCTAGAGCAGGCCAGACTCTGAAACAAGTTCACACGAAATCCCACATCATTTCTCATGTGAACTTCACTAGTAACCAAAACCACAGATGTGGATCGATTGGTCTTTAATATTCAGAGTGGGCCGTTCTCTTGGGTGTGTAGTTGTGGATAAAATTCAGTATTAGTGCACTGTTTCGCAATAATCCCCTCTAAGGTTGCCATGCATCACTTCACTAATAGGTGTAAATAGCAGCTTTTCCAAACAAGCTCTTCTTCAAATATTAAATGAATCAAAGCAGTGTCAAACTTTTAGAAATATGTTTTCGGTCTTTCCGGTTGCATTCATGAGAGCAACAGCTAAAAGAATTTTAATATGCACAACTCAGTGCTAAAAAATTGGTTTTTGGCTTAAATGTTTGTTTCTAGGGTAAGAAAACACATTTAGCTAATCTCCTATGTGGAGATTCTTTAAATGTAAAGTTTTTTTAAACTCTCATTTAAAAAAACAATTCTGTAAGAAATGATCCATTTTAAGGTTTATCAGGGAAATAAAGTTACTTCTTTTGTAATATCATCTCAAAATTTCTCTTTACTTAATGGACTCACACATAGATTTCGCACAACCTCATTCACCCTGGTGATAATGTCATAGGTGTTTTCAGACCGGTCCAGAACAAACATGCTTCCCTCTTAAAACAGAACTGTCAGTCTTTGTGCCAGATATTTAAAGAAGTGCCACTTAACATACGGTTCCATCAGTCAGCATATTTCATACCAGGTATAAATGGACTAAGAATTCAAATAATCCAATGCCCAGGTAGGTTAGACCTCTGATGCCAGCTGTTTCAGAGGCCATGTTTCATCTGCTCTCCATTTATGACTAAAATAGTTTAGGCACTCTGAATTCTGCTATATATATATAATTATTATTTATTATTATAAGTCATAGTTTAGATACTAGAGAACTAGAGAACTATTTACTACTATTAGTTTATTAATGTGAGTTAAGGTTAGGGCTATTTCTATTAATTAACATTTTGTAAAAGCTTCACCCAATGTAAAAGACTGCTGTTGTGTTAAACAGGTTTCATTTATCTCCCACAATACACACAAATCTGAACATAAATTAATTAGCACCACCAAAAGCGCATCTCATGTCTTTTGCTGGAGTCATACTCCACTGAGTGAAGCCTCTTAGGACTAAATCATGTGTGCAGACAAAAATGGTGCATGTGGCCAAGAGTCTACCATGGTTGACAAACTGTTATTGCTTTTGGACTTTGCAATGTTTTCTAATCAGCAATAGAGACCAAAACTGCGTCATGCTTTCAGGCACTCGTGTGCCAGTCCAGACGTTGCTAAGTGGTGGTGAATTCGCCCTCTTCCCCCCACCAAAGTAAAGATTCATACATCTGCTGACTCTTCTATTGGCCTTCTTAGGCATTCCTCACTCTTTAACAGGCAAAATCAAGGACAGCTGCAATCGGAAAATATATGATCTACATGTGTTGCCAGAAAGGCGGTGAATCAGCATCACGGCTATAGATAAATTCAAGATGAAATTAGAAGAGAGTTGTCTGGCTTTGTACCATCTTATATTCTTTCCATGTCCTCTGGAAATCAACGCTGCCATCCTCTCGATGCTGGATTACTGTCCATCCTCCACCAGCAGACTCCATGTTGCAGTATACCTGTTTGGAGATGCACACATAAAATCCATTATTGCTCAATCTCACTGCGAGGTTGAATGATGTTTGCAGAGCAACAAAAAATAGGCCAAACAGAGTTATAGACATCTCATTCAGCCTAACTAGAAATAAGAGAACACAACTCACAGAAATAACTCAAACTGGATTGCCACAATATTGGTTTAGAGCTTGGCAGGTTTGAATGTTTGACATGATAATATCACTGGCTTCCATCAATGTTGGCATTATTGCACAAAAAATGCACTTGATGTTTCTCAGCAGAGTTATCTATCATACACACACAAAATAAATATCAATGAACAATGTAATAATTAAAGATATTTTAAGAAAATTTAAGCTACGTTATGTTATTTAATCCCTTTCGGTGTTCTGTCACCTCACAACAGCTGCTACTAAAGAACATGTAAGTGGACGCTAATTGGAAAGGTCAATAGCAGGCCTAGTTTTTCTTGCTGTTACTTTTTATCAGGCCATGTTGATTTTTTTGGTTAACAGAGATTACGGCTGTGCAGGAGACCAGGCCTAGGATCAAAGCCGAGACACGAGGAACACATGGCTGTAATCTAGCCGTGTGTGGATCAGCGTAAAGTAATAAGAGGTGAATCTGTGACTGCTGTTGTTTGATGGTAAAGCTCACACACATCCAGCTGAACACACACAGGACAATTACGGTCCTCTTGCAAAGTACAACTGACTGGATCTGTGGCGAAACCAGACACTAAGACACATGCTTGTACACACACACACACACACACACACACACACACACACACACACACACACACACAAATTCAGTATATACATATATATATGAACACAATGACAGTTACAATCCCCCTGAAGCCTTCACTAGTCTGTATCTGAGTCCGTACCACCTTTGCACTATGAATTTTACATTAACAGGTTAATCTTGTCCTTTATCAATCATACTGATCTACTGATTCACCAATCTAACCTGATCTCCCAAAACTAACCTCAAATATCCTAAGAACTTTGGGAGCCAATCCAATTCCCAAGGACAGTCAAGCCAGTCCATATTTCCATTCCATTTCAGCCCTCAGCACACCTGGACTGTAAACTGCTGATTACCTGGGTCAACTGAACTGAGTGCTAGAATAGAATCAAAACTTGGACCAGCTATTGGTCCTTGAGGACTGGATTGGAAACCTCTGATATAAATAAGTGCTAAGTATATTTCACACAAAGTTGGCTCAAGCCAACTTAGAGCCCTGCTCAACCCCACCCAATACCCTCTGGCTGCACTCTGTTGAGGTGCTGACCACCTGTTTCACCTCACTGACCAGCCAAAAGGATTCTAGGCACTCTTTCCTCTCTGGATCAAAATAGCCACATTGGCTCTTCTCCAACATACTGCTCCAGCTTTTCCTAACAATATTACAGTGTAGCACAGTACAGTGTGGGTTCCATGCTGGGGCACCTCTGATTTAAATGCATAAAAGACTTGTTATTTAGTGAGTGAGTTGAATTAGGAGTACCAGAAAAGCATGTGTAATGGCTGGCATAGATATGTTAGCTGTGATAAGAAAGAAAAGCGACAAAAACTATGGTGCGTTCAAGTCACTTGGGAGATCAAATTTCAAATCTAAGTGTACTGTGTTTAGGTCTCAATCCGACAATTTAAGGACTCTTAATATAACTTTTACACAATGTGGAGGTTTTCTGAAATTTAAAAAGAATTTTCTCATCCACAAATCTCATTTAAAAATGATCCTCTGAAGAACCATCCCATTGAATTAAGTTTCCTTTAGGAACTAGCATGTTTGTGTTAAAGAGTCTGGTGTCATTAACAACTCCCTTTGAGATCATCAGAATCAAAAGACTCCATTCACTGTGTGTTCCAGATTATTCTTACCCAGCAACCATGCAAGAGAAATAGCAATTAAGTTGTTATATTTCATACCTGAAAACACACACATGCATACACACACACACACACACACACACACACACACACACACACACACACACACACACTCACACACTCACAAACTCACAAACTCACAAACTTGCCTTTTTGGTTTCCTGAGGGTTGATGCTAATGGTGTATACTCCGTTCTTCCGGATGCCTGACTCATACAGATCAGTGCAGTCCCGGAATTTCTTCTCTTCGTCAGCTTGCTTCGTGCTGTTGGGCACAACTGTAGACACAAAAAAGTATGTTTGTCATTCACATATCAGTAGGCCTATGCTTTCCAAAACTGATGTTTGAGCATCTGGGCCTAATTACCTAATACCGAATTTTGTGCAAATTTGATTGTGCAATTTATTTTTCCAGAGGATCAAATAGGTGCCATTAGTTTTTCTCAGGCTGTGTTTCATATATAAGGTAATAGTATTTCAATTTTAACCAATGGGCTGTAATTGTGCTTTAAAAAATGTGTGCTGAAAGATCGGTTCTTTAGAAAATCCACAAAACATGTAAATTGACCAACCTTGGCATACAACTTTAAATCCTAGACCTCACAATGATTTGATCATGTTTTTTTGCGGACAGAATTCAATTCCCACCATAATTTAAAAAGACTATTTTGAGTTATTTTTAAAAGTGTACTGAATACACAAATGCAAAATCACATTAGCAGAATTTAGAAATAACAAGACAAACAATATATAGCTAATTTTATAAAATAAAAATGTATGTTTATTTTGTTCAGGGAACTCATTCACAAAACTGAATACTAATGACACTGAGAATAAAGGATAATGAAATTTCAATTATACATTTCAGTAGTTCTCAAGGACTCATTTTGCTCTATCCCTTTTCTGTTGAAAGGTTGGTTAGAGCTAGGGGGTCACTGAGACCCTATTTGAGAACCGCTAATGTAGTTCAGAGTGGAAAACCTGGATACACAGAATATGGTCGAGCAGCCCTTTCTTCGCTGATGTAATTGAGCCTCAATATGGTTTACACAAGGCGTCACCACAGCCCTCCATTTCTACAGGGGTAAATCCATCTCTCTAAAATGTGACTGACATGTATCTTCAGTATGTCTGGCACTGAAAACTCTGGTGGGTAATGATAATCTTCACAAGTTCTATTATGTTATATTTCATCAGTGGCCTGAATGGTTTATAACGTCCAAGCGAACGTAAGGAAGGCGGTTTTGATGATGGAATACTTCTGGAGCAAGAGCAGAGACTGTTTCGGCAATGTTGTCCAGGGAGGATTAAATATATAAGGTTGTGGTTGGAAGGGAGTGTGCTGAGGATGGAAGGGATGGAATGTGTATAAAAGCGTATGCCACTGTTTCTGTCTCAAGTCAGACACGCACAAATCAATCGCACTCACAGACACTGAACAAACACCGGCGAGCCGGCCTGCGGCGGCAATGTGTTCCCATCACAGACATTTTGCAAGCAATGGAATGAATTTAAGATCTAGCCATTCAAACCAAACCTGCTCAGATAACGTCAGATTACAGAATAAATAATACACACAAACATGGAAAATTCAGGACATAGATTTTCACACCCACGTGTGTGAAATAGGCATGAAAGAGAAGGGACAGCACTAAAAGGAGGTATTTGGGACAACGCATTGGCACATGGTCGATAAGATCTTTCTGGCAGTGAGTGACACATTTCCAGAGTGAAAGACCTTTAATCAAAGGGCTGATCTCTTGCTCCCTGTGAGGAACCGTCCCGTTCTGACAGGGCTTTCCGAGCTGGCAGCTGGCTCTCCCTCCATCTGCACATAATTACCCCTGCCAGTATTTTGAAACTAAGCAAGGGTCTGCGGACAAAATACTACAAGCTATAAATTTCAAGTTCCTGTTATAACAAGTGGTTTATATTTACGCACCGGGGTCCCGCTTATGTCGCTGAAAATTCCTTCCGATCCCCCTTGTCTTGCTGGGCGAGAGGGCCGCAGCTCGGCTTTCACACCATTGTTTTTGCTGTTGGGACTGTTTAGGGAGAAGAGATGTCACCGCCAAGCGGGATGTGTCAGCGGTGTTTAGGCCTGGCTTTGATCCCTGGCGCGAGGCACAGGGTGAGGGCGGGAGGAGCTCTTCGTTAGGGGCCATTATGCCTGCCTTTCCCAGTAAGGATTGGGTGTCAGTGACAAGGATCGCCCGCAGTGACAAGTTCACAGAGTGGAACTGTGCGCTGCAGAGTCTAACACAACAAGAAGCCCGATCTGTCCAACTGCAATTTACCACCAGATAGGAGCCTGAACAGCTGGAGCAGCGCAACAACTGAACTTACAGAAAATAATGGTCAGAGAATCCTAACTGTTTTAGGCCTACATATAGTTCCTATATGTAGGCCCCCTCACTCAGTCCCTAACTTTAAATGTCACTGCATCTGAGGGGACCTCAGTGGACAATTTCTAGTAATGTGAAAAAATAATAAATGGAAAATAATGGAGTTCATGTGGCTGTAGTAACCTGTCTTAGAAATCTGTTTAGAGATACTGACATTTTAAATAAGAGAAGTTTTAAGGTTGGATTAACATTAACCCTGGGGTAATGTTAGGAGTAATAAAACCTAATATATCATTGGGTGTCCAAACTTAAACAACTAAATCAAGCATATATTTTCATCCTTTTAATCGCTGCAAGGTTATTGTTTCACATGAGCTGCACAGCTGGTTTGTCTCTAGTATTGCATTTGCAATGGGAAACATAAAGTGAAATATCATATGTCATGTCTAGTTATTACCTCAGTAAGTGTGAGGAACAAACTCTGTGTTATTTTGTAAACAACTGTGGCAAATATCAAGGCAGGCTGACTAAATTGCAGTGAAATATTTAACAGGCTCTGGCTATTAAGCAGATAAATTATGTAGTAAAACATGTCATAACTGCATAATGATATAGAACGTCAAGGTGGAAAACAGGACTGGCACATTCATATGTGCAAACTTGGCCATCGCCTAGTGGGGAAATAAAGATAAATCTTCTGTTTCTTCTGTAGTATGACTACATGATTGCTTTGGGAAAGTGCTAATTTAAGGGTTTCATTCATTATATTTAATCTCCGACACAGGAGCCAAAGTTTTTGTTTTCATAAAAACACTCATGTTTCATAAAAGGCATATTCACATCCACTCTTGCTGCTTGCAAGACATTTTTCCTCAAATCAATGCATTTTGGATAGTCATACACGGATGAAAATCTTGAACACAATGTTTACAAAATGGTATGATGAAAGCATTATAGGGATTCTCACTGGAAATTGCACTTTAAACTGCGCTGTCGTAACAGGAACTATCAAACAGCTTGTGTCCTGGCAATGAGCTTTTTACTGCACTACTATCTATTTACATATGAGTTTTGCTGATTCAGTAGGGATGTCTGCTCAGCGGGGAGTTTATGTGAAAAGAACAAACAAGCTAAGCAATTTCTATAAATCACAACTTCAGACAAACAAACTCTCCAAAACTCTACAAACACTCATTTGACCCAAATAAGCGCAAATAAGAACGAAAGTGCCCAAGTTAACTGTGGGACTAAAATAGACGAAGCAAGGACAAAGGTCAGTCTCATCCAGCGGTGCCAGAGATTTCCTCGGCTTCAAGTTTAGAGGCCGTGTTGATATCATAAGACAGATGAAAACATACCAGCAACTGAAATGGCAAAGATCAAAAGAGAGAGTAGAATTAATCAGTGGTCCTAGCCAACTGGTCTAAAATATTGCCTAAAATGCAAACATGCCCCTCTAATATCGGGGTGTGCCATGACATGTCCATCTGAGATATATTGTTCTGAAGTACATTTATGTTAAGCTAAACCTAGAGACTGAAAATAATATTTTGCAGAGCAGCGGCTACATCATCCCAGCTGTAAAGATGATTGATGCTCTTCATTAGGTAGTATAATACAACAGAGTGAAACTGAAACTCATATTTAGCAGCCAAGGATTTGGAGCCGCTGCCCAGAGCTTAGCTCCATTACAATTAAAAAATATGCTTTGGCCCACTGAATTGTAATGTGTTTATTAAGTGATAAATAGGTTACTAGGTTGAGCTCATCACATATCAGAAACACCATTACCATGGAGAGCTTTGAAACAGAACTTTAAGACACACAAATTGGAATAAAACTGTTAATATCATAACGCCTAGGTGGTTTTATTATTCAAACCTAGATTTATGCTAATATACTTACAATAACATTCATAGATTATATAACTCTTCAGTTTCAGCTCTCAAAACAACAGCTAATTCCTACAGGTCCCACATGTCTGTATTATGTGTCCCGTATTACTAATAACATGCTTGATTAGCAAAAGTTCTCTACATTCCCTCAGAAAGAAGCCTTGGAGCTAGTTTGAATTGCAGCAGAGGAGTCGTGCAGTCCGACAGGTGACCTCCGAACCTTCCCTTTCACCTCCAGAGCACAAGATGTCCCATTGGACTCATTAAGGCTTGACTAATTCACCCTGAGGTGAAGAAAGTGACCTCTGTCGTGAATCCAACGTTCCATACTGCTATATGAGAGCAAAGGCAACCAGAGCAACTACATACCAGTTTCTTGACCATATAACCAATATTCTTGCTTTCATATACACTTAAAGCCTAGATATGAACCATCTTAAAGGATACATTTTGTCCATTTTCTATCCTTTCTAAGGCAAAGCCACATCCAAACAGAAGCTCTAACATTCTCTACTATTAATACCATAAACACTTCACCATTTTTTTGTCCCCAGTAATGCCATTAGAATAGCCTGACTCAATTCAGTTCACTGTATTACACAGTTACTAAATTGTTTCTAGCAAATGTTTGTACATTCAGAAATTTCCCATTAAGAGACAGATGGCCATCGGTTGCATGACACCAGAGTATCATTCTAAAATGTATCAGCATGTTTAATAGGAGATTTTCTGGTGTGTTTTCCATCACTATAAAAGAGGCACCATGCTGTCTTTAATTTTGTTTGCACTGTGAGTATCTGAGGCGTTCTGCGCGCATAGTCAGATAATCCAGATCTCTTATTATAATTTGTTTCTGTAACAATTTGCCAGAAATATGAAGTGTATTTTTTAAATGTTTAACCTACCATTTACTCACCAATCCATATACGTAATCCACGTGTATTAGATTTAATTATGGTTTATCCTAGATGCAATATTTTCACAATGTTAAAAAAGCAAACAAACAAAAACAGATTTACATGTTCAGCCTATTGTAGTTTAGCTTTGTGCTCCATGATGAAGAACTTAGTGTTTCAGCAAGACTACTTTTGGAATGAGGCACAGCTAATCAACACAGAGCTCATTTATTAGTCTAAGTAGCACAATAATAAAACAGCCTATGTC
This sequence comes from Rhabdalestes septentrionalis, assembly GCA_037832545.1. NCBI lineage: Eukaryota > Metazoa > Chordata > Actinopteri > Characiformes > Alestidae > Rhabdalestes > Rhabdalestes septentrionalis. Next base: position 9,783,120 of record JBBMFX010000134.1, on the reverse strand, counting down.
ATAGATGGGCTTCGGGGCTAAAATGCAACAAAAGTAGGTATGGGCCCTCTAACGACTTAAGTGTTTCTTTCACAGAATTCAGAGAATCTAGAAGTCTTGTTAAAAGAGGCATTCTGGTGTAAGTTGAGTGGTCTAATGGCAGAAAGTGTAAAAAGGAAGTAGACTTGCTCACAGAGCCCTCCCAGCAGGAAGCAGAGCTCATGCTCGCAGGGTTGGAGTTTCTAAACGCTTGGGATGGTCCCAGCACAGACATCCAGGCTAAATTTCCTGTGACCATGGAGAGTTAGGGCAGACACAAGGCCAAGAGGGCACACTGAGGTTAGAGTGGGGAAACGGGGCTAATGAGTTCACTGCATGGTCCACTGTTGGTGTGAGACCTTCACTGAGAGCTAGGGAGAAACGTCCAGCCCCGCATCCCTGCAGTGGGGACACATTATATAGGTCCAGCCTGTAACTCAAACAGGGGCTGTTTGACATTTCAGTCAACCAGTAAAGCACAGGCAGTGTGCTGAAGCATGATAAGCCCCATCCGTTTCAATGCAGCATTGTCTGACTGGAGCCAATTGAGACATATGAGTCGAGAGCTTGTACGCCCACCAGGAAGTGGCTTTTATCAGTGACATACAATGACACATGCTGAGTTATTTTCAATAAATTCTGTGATAAGTTGATGTGGCTGGTTTCCACTGTCATGAGAACGTCTTCAAAAATACTAGCTGTCCTTTGCACTTCATGAGCGTTTCCTGATGATTAAACCAAATGAAATGGCCGTTAGTCACTTTGCATTAAAAGATTGTGACAAAAACCTAGAATGAAGTACATATCCTTCCTTTATAAAGCATTTATAAGACAAATGAGTAGATGTTGTTGTTCTATCCATTGAATGCACATAGAATTTATTATGGTTGTAATGAATTCACATTAGAAAATATAAAATATAAAGTATAAAGTTCTAGAGCATGGGTGGGAATCCTGGTCCCAGTGTCCACCACCACAGTGTTTTTCTATTTTCTAACACACTTGGTGTCTTAGATCAGAGGATTCACCACATTGTGCTACACACTAGCCTTGATGGCCTGCAACTGTGTACCTTAGATTTCTGATCCACTGAGTTTTATTACTGCATGCTGTTGAAAGTCCTTGGCCTCTTTGTGTATTTGGATAATACCCTGTACACATTATTGCAATACTCCTGTCTGTAGCAGGTATGAGGTAGTGTGTGATTATAACCACTTGCCCTGGAGAACATTTATTTACTTTAACGAATATTCACTTAATCTCTATGGGCCATTCAAATAATCACAATTATATCGTAATTATTTTTTATCTGAGCTCATATCAGACCCTGACTTTGCTACTGTTCCAACCCTTCCCTTTTTTCCTCAAAGAGAGAGAGAAAATAAGAGCTTTTGTTGTTTTTCCATTATAATAAAGGCCCAATTGCCAAAATTGTACTGGTCCATTTACTATCAGTTTTTAAAAGATAAATGTTTGAAGCACTCAGACACAGTGTAAATACATACAATCATATCTGTTTAAAGAGATTCACTGGTTCTGGCTTCACTGCTGGTGTTTGTTTGACTATTTCTGAATCCAAAACTGTGATTGTGGAACATGCTACACCAAACATTTCACTGCAATACAAACAAAAAATATATGTTTTTGCATCTGCTTGTTCATGATCTGCTTGTCACTTTTGGGATGACATCTTCGCAATCAAGGAAATGTGCTTAATTGAAACACAGATAGTGAAATAGTGGCAATCTAAACAATACATAAAGTCTGTGTGTGTGAGAGAAAGAGAAAGAGAAAAAGACTCTTTATAATAGTTATGTCATATTGACTACTCCATGCAGGCCTTGAAAAGTGGGGGGTTGGGGGGGTCTTTGCTTGCATGGTTTCACACGACTGATTGTGTAATTCTACATCACTTCCAGACTTTAGGTTATTTGAAATGGGTGGATGTGGATAATGTTCAGATTACAATAAATATATTCATACAATAAATATTCTGTACCTCCATCCTTGGAGCACAGGCTGAGGAGGCTGTGCACAGTGTCCATTAGGTCCTGCTGCTGTCTCTGCAGCGCCGTGCTGTTCCCTGTGGCTCGGCCCAGCTGGCTCTCCAGCTCCAGGATCACTCCGCTCTGTTTGACCACCAGCGCCTGCAGGCTGCTCTTCTCTTCCCTCAGCACCTCCAGTTCCTGTCTGTGCCTCGCTTCCATCTCCTGCATCTTCAGCTCCAGAAAGCTGAAAAAAGTAGGTAAGGAGATGAAAGGAAAGGGTTGTTTTATGAGTGTTAGAATGATATTCTACGTAAAAAATGCAGATGAAAATAATAATACATTTTACTTATAAGCACCTTTTATGACTCTCAAGGTCACTTTACAGGAGTAATCCAGAAATAAAAATGAAACGATAGCTAAATTAAGAGGAGTTTATAATGTTCAGGGAGGGCGTTCCACATTGGGAACCTTAAGCACAGTTAGATTAGGACACTTTCCACTGATCCACCTACAATGCAGGGCAGATTTCATTCAATTCACCAAAACCACTTTAGGAGGAGGTCTGAGACACATTTTAGCAGGATGTTATTTGAGTGTAAATGTGGGGCAAATGTGTCTCAAGTTACATTAGTCAACCGAACCCTCCCCTAAAACGTTACATCATGATGCATGTGGTTCATTACCAGCATGACTAAAACAACTTGCCTCTTGTAAACATCAACTACTGAAGTAGCCACTTTCCTCAAAGGCTTTGTTTACACTGCAGGGCAGGACAGATATGAATCTTAAATGGACCATATTTCAGACCCCACATTTGTGTGGTTCAATTGTAGTTACATTTGCTCTCATGTCTACATCAGTTGTGTTAGTAACCACATGTGCAGGAGTGCATCGTCTCTAGGAAAGTGCAGGCAAAACGTAGCTCATTCATAGATATTAATTTGTACTAAAAAACCAATTGGACAAAACGGTACTAAAGTAGGACAGTACTGTTGACAGACAAAACTAGCTGACTGGGGTTTATGGGCATTTCACCAAATATACAAAGACACACTTTGAGTTCATGTCTTTACTGAAATCCACTGTTAAAATACTGGCAATAAATAAGTGTGGTATTTGATGTGTGACAACAAGGGGCTTATTATAACTTTGTCCTTAAAATCTCATTGTGGGATATTTATGTGTTGCACATTCTGTCAAGGATATTGTTCCCAAATGACAAGAAAATATATGAATTCTAATCTGAGATCAGATTTGAATCAGTTTTGAAAACATCTACAAAATTATTTGCATCTGACTGAAAAAAATCTGTATATAGGTGAGATTTGAGGCAGCAAGGATCTTTTTCATATAAGAGTAACACAGTTCAGAGATGATCTGCATATTACACACCAAAGAGTAATCAGATATCTGTTTAACTAACCAGAGATGAATGAGAAATTCAGAGACACAATGACCAGTAATAAATAAGGTCAAACAAATATGGCAAGGAAAGGGTGACAAGGCAGATAAGAACAAACTGTGACTGTGAGAATCAACCTTCACTAGACTGAAGTGATTTGACTGCCTTATTATTCCCACACGATAGGGAGTAAAATTGATTTGTTATGGTTATAATAAGTTAGATTGTTATAAATGTGCTCGGTATCCATGACTGAAACGTTGCGCAAGCAAACACGGTTTCGTCATACTTCAGGGTAGTTTTTTCCGCAGCCATATTGAACTGCTTTGTCTTCAGGTATTACTTGGGCACATGACACAAACTAATCTGGATATGCTGGTTTAATCAGAAACGTCTTGCATACGAATATCGGGTTTTGAACGATGGCTGTAGTAAGACAAAAAGATCAAGTTAATATCAGTTGGTCCAACAAGATGAATATAATGACATCAGGAGAGGAAACTAAATACAGAACCCAGATGCTGCAAAGTTGCTTTCTTTATGATGATGATGATGATGAGGAGGAGGAAATATGAATTCAAGTTTCAACTGCAGCTGGGCAGCCATGCAGAGAGCGCTGGGAACCAGACTCATGCGATGACGATGAGAGACAAGTCCCATCAGGCCAATTAACAAACGGCATGCTGGAAAGTGATCCGAGTGACACGTATTGCAAAATCATTAAACATGCAATAGTCCATCTAGAAAAATATGTCTTCATAAAGATTCTATTTTAGGGCAGAAATAGGGGAGATCTTTCATCTCTTGGCAGATTGCTTTGGATTGCACAGTATGGGACCAAGGAACTGTCTGAGAACTCAGTGTGTTGTCAGTTGTTGAGAATTGAAAGTTGTATTGTGTAATGGGGCTGTGTTGTGGGTTTTGGACATGAAGCAAGAATGTTTAGCCAGACTGTGCATGCAGATTGTGGGGAACTGTTTGAATATGCAGATCACCAGCAAATTGTAAAAGATGATGGCCAACAAAGCTAGCTAGCTACATATATTCCTTGGATGTGATCTGTATGCTTATCCCAATATATATAAAAAGAGATTAGCAGGAGAATAGTGGTCCCTCTTATAGCAACCAATCACATTTGGCAACATTTTTCTACATGGTTTGTATGGGGTGCCGTTTGTGAAAACAGCTTCACAAATGTAGAAGTGTCATTTTTTCAACATTTAGCACAATGTTCACACAATTTTTACACACTTAGAGCTAAATGTGTTTAAAAAACAATATTAGGTTTTGGTCCATTTTCTTGCTGCTTAATTGTTAAATGTTAAATCTAAATGTAAATGTTAAATCTAAATGTTACATGTTATATCTAAATGTTAAATCTAAATGTAAATATTAAATGTTAAATCTAAATGTTAAATTTAAATGTAAATGTTAAATTTAAATGTAAATGTTAAATCTAAATCTAAATGTAAATCTTAAATCTTAAATCTAAATGTAAATGTTAAATCTAAATCTAAATGTAAATCTTAAATCTTAAATCTAAATTTTAAATCTAAATCTAAATGTTAAATCTAAATCTAAATGTTAAATCCTATATTTAAATGTTCAATATAAATCTAAATGTTAAATCTAAATCTAAATATTAAATCTAAATCTAAATCTTAAATCTTATATCTAAATGTTAAATCTAAATTTAAATCTTAAATGTTAAATCTACCGTATTTTTCGGCCTATAAGACGCTCCGGAATATAAAACACACCCAATTTTCGAGGAGGAAAATCTAGAAAAAGGGTGTCCCAAAACTTTTGTCCACTCTAGATACATGATGTCTCGTCTCGTTTTATTCAACGAAAATGAAAAGACACTTTAGCACAGTTTTTATAGTGTAAACCACATTTCTTCTCATTCTTATTCATCAACAAAAATACATTATAGATTTAATTTCGTTTTCGTCACACGAACAGCATTAACGTCTCGTCTCGTTTTTGTCATGAGGGTCAGAGAAGTCTCCACAGTCCGCATTACATGCCACAAGTCCAGCCTGCAGCACACACAGCATAAAAACAGGACTGCGAGCAAGCACCACCCAAAGTTAGGTGCAGTATTAAT
>JBBMFX010000134.1:9726892-9755806 GCA_037832545.1 Rhabdalestes septentrionalis | reverse complement strand
ATTGCAATTGCTTCTGTGGACTTAAGCAATAGTGTATTTTACAACCACAGACATCTCATAGTGGCCAGGCTATTTTCAGCCACGGAATGTTCTAGTCTTCTTTTAGGGCTCACCATGTCCCGAAGTACCAACGTCTTTTCGTTATGCCCAAAATCTTTTACGCAAAAGACTGCGATGTTTTAACGGTGATCATAACAAAAGATTGGAGTCTGTAAATTAGTGAGTTTTTCTAATTGTGGAGTCCATCAAGCGTATCACCAAACTGATAAAAGCTATTCCCAAAGCCCTAAAGGGGTTGTCCCAATAAGAAAAAAGACCTGTGCCTCAGATACAACTCAAGTGCAACTCAAGCAGAAATGTGAGAAAGATAAGAAAATTAGCCATTTGTTTTACACAGGGAGGAACATATCATTCATGCACTTCCTTCTCTCTCTCTCTCTCTCTCTCTCTCTCTCTCTCTCTCTCTCTCTCACTTTTCCCTCCTCCTCCACGAGGCCTTTATATCTATTCCCACAGGCAGGGTTACATTTTTGCTCATTATTTATCTGCTCTTTCTCCAACAACATTGCTGCTTGGCCTGAGAGCCTTTGGTCACCGCCCTTTTAATCTTCAAATGTGATGTTTTGATCTGCAGTTGCGGAAAAGTTGAGGGCGCTGAGCACAAAGACGGTAACAAAAAAGTCCTGGCCTGAACGTGGGCTCGGGCGGTGGAAGATGCAAACTCAGAGCCGAACATCTGCACAAAGCTTCTGCACTGGGACACAGCTCCATCGCATTGCACACAGGAGGGGACAGCAGGCCCTGTCCCATAGAGATGCTTTTTATGCCTGAAATTAATATGGGTCAGATGCTGCTGGGTCTGATGGATGGGGGGTTACAGCTTTGACTCTCAGGGAAGATTCCTATGAACATTCTTAAAAACAAAAGTTCCTAAAAGGCTGTTGTTTTCACCAGATCGTTTGAGCTATCCAAGAAAAGAGGATTTATAAATGCTTTTGCCATGCTTTATTTTGAGCATCTGTAGTTTGTCTACAGATATTTTTTACATAGTAAACAAATTATCTGGACTAACAGCATCAACAACAGGGTTTTGACTTAAAGCTGTTGTGGCGCTGGTTTTATGTGGGACTCTTATTTTGACGTTTGAGTGTGTATGTCTGTGTTTGAAGTCATGATGTTCAGCTGTTGTGTATTTAGTTAAAGTGATTAGGGATGTTCATTGGTTCTGGTTAATCTGTGTTTAGTATTTAAGTTCTGTAGATTTCTTTGTGCTTTGATGGAACAACCCTCACGATACCTATTGTGTTCCTGCACGGTGTCCATCCCCTGTGTGTTCTCCTGTGTTGTGGTTTTTTTTTTAGTTTCGTTTTCTGTTTCTGTATTGTCTTGAGTCTGTGTCACATTAAAAACCATCTAAGAGCCTGCACTCTGCGCCTCGCCTCACTCCTGTGCACCTCCAGATGTGACAAAAGCGAAGGTTAGTTCTAGTATTAGAATTTACAAAAATGGTTTAAGTGTAGGTTACAAACCATGGTCCTGGAGCGCTCAGACTAGGATGGGTATTGTTAAGGTTTTGACGGTATTACTTCTATCGATACCGCTAATCGATTCGGTACTTTATCGGTACTCTTATCGGTACTTATTTGTGTTTTTAAATTATAAACGAATTAAGAACAGCATAACGACACTTTAACCCTTATTCTAACTAGAATTCTCACTACAAATGAACTTTTAGGGAAGCTCGGCTTTATAATTTCTTAGTTTATTATTAGTATTATTTGTAAATGCAGCACTATATCAGTATAAGTAATTTTAATGTTTAATACTTATTTAGGCTACTGCATAATATACTCTAAATATTTAGCATATATGTAGGCAATCTGTAACTGAATGTGTGTTTGTTAAATTATTAACACTGATTTAGAGCCCTTATGTGATCTTAATGTCGTTATTTTAACATAGCATACATACCTGAGGAGGCGGATAATGAAGTAGAAGCTAGGATTTCTCTAAATGCACATAATACACTTTGGCTGGATACTTTAAAAGGTAGCCATACTTTGGATCGTTGGGCTCTCTCCACCATCATCACTCCACAAGCGCTTGCCCTGTCGTCTTGTGTGCACACGAGCTCTCTCGTCTTGTGTGCTCTTTTTTTATTTCTCCAGTACAGACAGCAGCACCATTACTATTAAAGTTTATCGATACTTCGGCCTTTTATAATTAGGCACCGAAGCCGAGTAAGAACCGGGTTTCGGTACCGATCCCTAGCCCAGACACAACATATTTTAGTGTTTTCCTGCTTTAGCACCGCCACTTCAGCCCAGGAAAGCTTATTAATTAGAGGATTACTTGAATCAGGTTTGTTCTTTGAAAGGGTTTACAAAGAAATTAAATGTTTTGTCTATAACATTGCTCCAAAGAACACTGTGTGGAACATTTATTCTTCAGGGTGTCTGGCAAAGACGTCTTAGATGTTTGTTCAATGGCTTAATGTTTACAGAGGTCAAGATTTACACCACTACACCACTTTGCATCACTCGGAAATTGCGCTCATGCTTGGAATCGGACTCCATGGGTGCAATAATGGCTCTGCAATGATTTAAAGCAGTGTGTGCATCATAAGCCATTTTTGCGTCCAAACAGTCTTTATATTCTTTAGAGGTTTAATGTTCTTCAGGAAAACAGAAAGACTAGAAGCCAATATGATTCAATGCATCACTATCTGCTGATATGTCTAAATGGACTGTCCTGCTAAATGGCTAGCTGTGCTGTTGCAGGGTGCTGATCCACTGCAGGACTACTGAATAGGTGCCCAGTTTTTATTTGAATAAGCTGTTCAGTGTCAGCACCAAGATTTAGACAAGACATACCATTTTATACGATCCACTGAAAACTCAAGAACACAGGGATAAAGCGATACAACCATCCATTTTAATGAGCCACTTCTGATAAAGATGTATGTCATGACTTTATGGATATAAATATGAGGCTAATATTCCCCAGAAATCGGCTAAATGCTTCAGCCTCAAGTTTGGAAATGTTTTTCAAATTCTAGCCCCATCTATTTCCTGGCTCAAAAACAATATTCATTGTTTGTTATTGACTTTGGAGTAATTAATTTAGCTTCAAGGCATTTCAGAATGAGGTCAGCAATCTGTGTCAGTGCAAATTAAAACAACATCTAGGTTAGTAATGCTATAGACGACAAAGATAAATCTGACTGGACTGCTACTTTGTGCCTTCATCATTAATATTTGACCAGGAAGAAAAAATAGAAGTGTTAAAAGAAATGAATATACTTGAGGGCACCAAGGAAGGCCAAACATTTTTCAGGAAATTCTCAATTTATTCGACACACATTCTGGTCGGGCCTTCAGCAAAATGTGAAAGGAGCGATTAGTGCACCTAAAAAAGAAAAAATGTTTGTGCAATTAAATCCAAATACATTCCAAATACAGCACACACTTATGGGTGATTAATTAAAGTGATGCAGGAAATATGAGTGCATGAATGTCTGATGTTGCTTTATGTAGAAGAAGCTGGGGAATGTCTGGGTCTGGGAGCAAAACGAAAGGGAAATGAAACCTTCCCGTTTTCCATTGCAGGGTGTCAGTTCTAGGCACTTATTCTCTCCTTTATCAGCAATATGACCCAAAACCAGCCTCATGACTCTAATGCCATTCCAGAGAGTGACCTGACACACTTTTATGAATGGTCTCCCGACTATTTCTAAAAAATCGAGAATGTGTATGACCCTGGCTTCAATTTTCACATCCATTTCCAAAGGGGTTCAGAGTGGCATAACGTATTTTCTTACATATTCCCCTGACATGCTAAGTAGAGTGCTCTGTTTTGCTTTCACCTTAAGTGAGGATTGAGTTAGTGACACAGATGCATTTCACTGGTGCTGTGATGAATGTGCCACTACTCTGGTTCCTTTAACAACAGGAAGGAAGAGCTTTACAGTCTGCCGAGCTTCGGCTAGCTCTGCCTCATTCGGTTTGTTGCTTTTGGCCAGACCTATCAGCGAAAACAAACTTTGATACAAAGGAAGTCACCCCTAAAATAGCTTGGTCCGGCTATGACTTTTTAGGCATTCTGTGTGGCCTTCAGATAATGAAGAAGACAGTGAAGGAGGACTGAGGGGCTGCCGAAGGAGGACTGGGAGGCTGCCTTCGTCAAGCTTTAGGATTAACCTCTCTTTACACTGGCTGCCATTGGGCTGTGTCTAGGGAGAAGCAGAACAATGTGGATTTTCATGCCGCCAGGGTCTGAACGTGTGATTTTAAATCAAGAGCGGAGTTTGGCAAGCACCGCTTTCTTTGGAAATTCAAGCTTGTCAAAAAAAAAAATCTCTGAACACAGAGTGTGAAGATCTATCATTTAAACTCCACTGAGGGCTTCCACATGTCCTCATGGCAGAAGCTTTCACTCAGCTTTCAGCACAGCTAGAGCCAAACTCCAGTGTCCCACTGAATTCCTTTAGCTTGAGAACAAACTCTGACTGGACATGTTCACTTCAAGCTTATTTAAGAATGAGATATTCTAATAAGTAAGCTAAAAACTACATATTTATACCTTCCTCCAACAGTGGTGACCCTTTATGACAGATCTGATAGAGAAGTTCTGAAAGGCTGAAGGACAATTATTACAGCATTCTTCCTAAGTGGCTAGTTTCCTGCACCAAAAGCTAAAAGATCATTAATCCCACAGCAGTCTGTTCCGCACCAATCCAGATCCTCCGTGGTAATCCTTGGACAAACAGAAGCCAATCTTGACCAGAAAACAATCAGTCTGCTCTTCCCCCAGCACAAGAGAATTCCAGAGAGAGAATGATGTACCCAACCTCACACAGACCCTTTCAGACAACAGACCGACCGCTATCTGCTGTCTTTCATCAGGCCAGGGATAGAGAGGTATTACAACCACCTCAAGCATCTAGCAGCAGTCAGGCCTTACATGATTAAGATAGATAGACTTGCCCGGGACACTTAATCTTCCGTGATTAAGTACGGTGACTGAAATATGTTAACTGCATCCTCATGTTCCACTCACACAATTAGGCTGAATTAGCAGTGTGGGTTTTAGCTTGCTCTAATGCAGCTTGTAGTTGTGCAATTGCCCCCATGAAACAATTACTTTGAGAAATGTTGGTTTACTTTATACTCACTGGAACAGATATGTGCAATTGAGCGTATGACCTAATATCACTCTCATTGCCTATTAAAGTTGATCAAGTCTGAGCCTAATTTCACCCACCCTCATGACTAAAACTTTTATTTAGTTTTTAGTTTTTAAAGTAAAACAAAGACCTGGAAAACCACACGTAGCCAAACATTCTGTTTTTGCTTACTGAGTTTACTGATAACAAAAGTGTGGTGTAATATTTGAGTCATTATATCTCAATCACAGTTTGATGAAATATTCAGATGAAAGTGCAGGTTCTGAGACTGAAATACCTGAGAAAGTCCAGATGAATCTATCAAAAAAGGAATTTTGTGGTAATGTAATTCATTACATTACTAAATGCGCAACTGATTATGGAACACGATTACATTAAAATAATAGAGCAAAAACAAGTGTAATAGCTGCAGACTACTTAGGGTAATGATAGGTTAGATGTAAGGGTAGGAATGACCTTGTTCAGTTAATAAATAGTCCAGCAAGCCTTAATGATACTATTGGAAGTGTGTGTATTTTAAGCTAGAGATGTATGAAATGAAAAATGGTAAAGGTCCTCCCAGTGTTTTTTAGTAAGAGGAAGGAGGATTAACAATGTTGGCAAACGCTCTCGCACTCCCACATGTGAAGAAAAGTCTCTCATTAGTCTAGAATCCAGTCCAGTCCATATTCGCAGCATGATAAGGACTAATGGAAGGCTTGAGTCTACCTACAAATGTGCTTCCAATTCTGCTTATTCAGCTCAGAGATAATCCCAGCTGAAACGAGGCATGTCCTCCCAGTAACTATTGGACAGCAAATAATATTTTACAGCACTTCTGCACACAGGAGTAATTTGTACTAGAAAGTAGAAATGTCTGGTGGAATTAAAATAGACAAAAGCAGGATCGCACTTGAAATAATCACTTAACAATGATGTCATGGTAAGAATTTCAAGCTGTAATATTCTAAAAATAATATTCTAAAAAAAACCTCTGTTATTAAAACAGGAGAGAAACATGTTAATAAAATGGAAATAAGTAGAAACTCAGGAATAACCTTTGATTAACAATGTGTCAGAAAAAATCTGAGATTTCTAAGAATGTCATGCACACTGTACTCATGACTAATGGCTGCTTCAGCTCAACTCAAAAAGATGGAATACATGCTCTATGCAAAATAAAACACTATACCTACTACACTTCAGTGTTCATACATTGCTCTTATTATATACAAAATGTACAGGTACTACCACCAAAAGTTTAAGGTTACTACTATCATTCATCATTGTATCAACAATTCATGCACACTGTATTATAAATAAACAAGTTCATGCGTGCAATTAATCACAAGCTGTCAAGCTGATTTTTTTGTATTAAAACCCGGACACCAATGAACCATGAACTGATTTCAAAAGCTTGAATTTTGTTTGTGTAGTGCACAGATTTCAGAGATAATCAGATAACTTCAGTCTTAAGAACAAATTTAACATCAAATTAAATACAAGCAAATTACATTAGTGATTGTTTATAGCAGATTTATAACACTGGTAGTGAACACATTATTTATTTATTTAATAGTTGCTGAAGTATGACTTGACTATATATTGGTATTTGTATAGTCAGCACATGATACATTTCACTGTGTTGTACTTGTATAACTATGTATAACTATAACTATGCATGTGACAAATAAAGAATTTAGAATCTTGTATCTTGACTAAACAAATGCGAAGAATTTTTGTTTCACATAATCCTATTTTCTAAGTTGAAAAAAGTATTTTTTTTAAGAATGCCAACACTGGCCAAAGCCCTAAATAAATAAAACAGCTGCAAAATGTCCATGCAGACACTGATGCCCATACACACACACACACACACACACACACACACACACACACACACACACAATTGTGTAGTAATTATATAGCGTGGTTGAAACTTTTGCTCCTGTTCCTGTTTAATTTAACATTACATACATTACAGTTCATTCAATATGTGTTTTGATTAAAAACGCCCCATTTTTGACAACTTCACAGCTTCCAACCAGTGTTTAGTTTGATTGATACATTTCATTTTGACTCTCATGCAATGATGAAGGAAGTGAAAATTTAAAGTAGAGGCAACAGTCCCTTAACTCTCGTCACTGAACACTCTCAGGGTTCTCCTTGACTTCCTGTCTTTAAAGAGACAGTGTAGGAATAGCTTACAGGGTGAATGACTGGGCAGCACCCGTGCAACGTGTGGAGTCCACCTGGACATCTGTAAAAGCAGGCACTGCTGAAGCGAGACGCCCTTACCAGGCGGCCACACAGTCTGGCACAAGCTTCAGGGAACGAATACAAGCTCAGAACTTTATGCATAAATCTGTGGTTTGACAGTTTAAGACACAAAAGTAGTGCTTCTTAAAAGAATGAGGTTTCCAATTAAGCGCTTGTCAAAGCAAGGCAAGCATTTACAAAGACTTACGATCACAATTTGTTCCCTTTGTGTCAACCCTGGCAAGATTACAACCAAGTGAAAAAATGCTGCTAAATCCCACAACTATACAAAAAGGAGGAGAGATGGTCAGGAATGTGAGCAAAAATGTGTCTGTTGAAATTAGTTTTCCAAACACATGTTTGTCTAACACATTCTCAGAAGTAAGTGGTGCTTGTCTTGGACATATATAAGCAGGAAAAAGAACATTAATTGTTGTAGACCTTTCGCATTATATGGCAGCTCTTTAAGCTTTAAAAAGGTTCAAATGACCAATTGGAATTTTCTTCAGGAAACCGGAGAGTACTTGTCAAAAAGTGTTTTCTGAGCATAATTTGTTGTCCAGCAGTTATATATCAATTTGTAGGGAAATCAGTCCCTACAAGCTACACGTTTCCAGCAAATATGACAAACTCTGGAGGAATATCTTAATGTTAGAAAGAACTGGTCAGACTAAAATAGCCTTACTTTCTGCAACCACTGTGTGTAGTTTTCCATGATGTGCTCCAGCTGCTGGATCTTCTGACTGGGCAAGTCAGTCTCAGGCGGAGGGGCATCTCTCTGCAGTGCGTTAGTATTGTACTGGGTGCCTGTTTTCGTCTCCCGGCAGGACGTCCTGCCACCTCCGTCTCCTTCTGGGAGGATGAAGGTGTAGGTGCACTGGCCATGCTGAAGCCGGTGATACCTGCGGCTGCTGGTGCTGCCACTGCTGCTGCTGCTGCCAGTGGCCTTTCCTGTGGAGCCGTGTGATTCTTCATCTGTCTCTTTTTTCTGCTCACAACAGGCCACCACCAACAGAGCTGCCAAACACACAGTGCGGCAGGCAAGCCCCCACCAGAGCATGGCAGTCAGTCGGCAGGGAAACAGATCGATGATACAGGTCAGTGATGCAGAGCTTGCCAAGCAAGGTCTCTTCTTTTGCTTTGTTGGCCTTCGTCTCCTTGGGTAGTCCTGATTCAGATGGTATTAGAAATTTCTGTAGGAGTCCATTGACCTTAGGCATGTGGGTACATCCATTTGTTACATCCAGGTAAGTGATACAAAAAGCAGGTTCACTCTGAGGGTTTCTTTGTTCAAATCTTCTTGAGTAGTCCCAGATCAGATGAGATTAGAAACTTCTGAGAAAGTCCTGTGGCCCAGGGCATTTGGTGGATGTCACCCTATAGGACATCCTTGGGAAATAACTTGTGGAGAACATTGTTGGTCCAGTTCTACACCTCATAATGCTGAGGTGTATTTTGGCCATCCAGTTTATCTCCTTGAAGAAACAAGTGATCTCTTGAAGCGTTTTGTGCACGTGTTGCACTTTGACAGCTTTTATGTGGATGCAGCTTTGCAGCTGAGTGTCTAAAACAAGGGTCCCATGTAGATGTAGCATACAGAGAAAGTGGAACTGTGTCGTCAGACCTCCTCTGGTGCTTCCTTGCCCTTTCTCTTTCTGTCTCTCCCTCTCTCTCCCTCCCTCTCCCTCTCTTCTGGTGCCGCCTCTGTTCTGTCTGTGACCAAACCGACTGCGTAAGTTTCTTTTCTGTAGGCTTCTAGCACGCTCTGTGCCTGCCCCTCAGTGTGACTGGAGAGGAATGTGTGTGCATGTGTGTGTTTGTGTGTGTGTGTGTGGGAGAGAGAGAGAGAGAGAGAGAGAGAGAGAGAGAGAGAGAGTGAAAGAGAGAGAAAGAGAGAGAGAGTGAGAAAGGGAGAGTGAGGCAGAAAGGGACCCCAGTGCAGAGGATGTTCTCAGAGAGTAAGGATCGTTTTACAGGCTCTCTGACCCTGGGCTTGTGTGGTAGCCCTGCCTCTTGTGTACTGGGCTCTGCTGCGGCTTCCCCACGAATAAATACACACACACAACACACATAGAGCAAACACATTCTGTACAATGTGTCCAACAGCTACATGCTTGAGAAGCATTTGTCAAAATTTGCCATTTTGCTTTAGTTCCTACATTCCTCGTAACTCTATATGCACAGACACTTAAAAGAAAACCTTTCGAGCAATTAATCTATCTGACTTCATTTTCACCCTTAGAAATTGTGAGAAAGTATGAGACACCACATGGAATGTGACATTGTGAAACTCGGCTCTTATCTGGAAAACCGACCATTTTCATTTTTTTCATATTTGCTGGAAAACTAAAGTGAAATTTAGCACTGGCCTGATTAAGAATCTGCATTGTGACAGTGTGTGGCTGAAAGCAGGCTTCTCTCACAATAGATAAGTGTGGGATTTGCTAGGGGAATCCTAGATCAGTGCAAAAGAGATGCAAACAGTAATGGTCAGGACACCTTGGTGAAAGATGAGGGGTCAAAAGTCAAGTTCCAATTAAGGCTTCCTGCCTTCACACCCCCCTGCTCTTCTCCTCAGGAATCCATTTTGTAGATAAAGGCTGGGATGCCTCTTGGTGATGTACCGTCTGCTACGGGGAGACGGCGTGCATTAATTCACACCACCCTCCACACGCTCTCCAACTCGCCAGGAGGTGGCCCAAGATAAAGGGCCCAGAATATCCCTGGACCAGCCTCAGGCTGAAAGCATGTGTAAACATTTCCCAGAAATCTGGTGCCTGACGCCGTGCCCCTGTAGCCAATCTACTGCCCTCTGTCTCGCTGTGGTATCTCTAATAAAATACTGATTTGGGAGCTGTTACGTAAATTGTGCAAAAATGGAAAATATCCCATGGATTATGACACTTTGTCCCTAATGCTGTAAAGCCTAATGCAGTGTGCAAAATGTTTTATTGTTGCTCATGGCTCAGCTTTAACCTGAAACCTGCTTTGTCACCCAAGAGAAAAAACTTTACGCTTTATGGTGCTTGGGCTAAGGTGTCTCAATCTGATAAGCAACGGAGGTTGTGAGGGAAATACCCAAGCTGTCCCTATTTACACCAGCAGAATAATGCTGGAAATTTCACACAAGAATGTAAACCTAGACAAGTTCAAAGAAACAATGCCAAAAGTTTACTTCAGTGTTTCCAGTCTTGGCAATCTTATATTACTTAACTAACTACTTAAATATGCAAATGATTTTTCTCTTAATGATATGTTCAGATATGTTCAGTAGGCCATCATGTTCAGAATGTGGCCTGTCCATCTACACCACTAAGTGTTTTTTAACACAGCGCAACCTTCACAGCAACTCCAATGTGCATTTTCAACTTTTAGCACTTTTGCTATAGTGTTCTCTATCATACTTCTACCTTTATGCTATTTTGTGCCAAATGTGCCTCCATTCCTTATAGCTGTTTTGGTTTCAGTAGTCCTCGTGAATTTTAATGCTTACATATAATAAAATAGAACAACTTCATCTTGCAACTTTTGGGGCAAAATATTAAATGCTGATCAAGATCAATGTTAAATGAATGACTGAACCCGTTTTAGTAATATACATCACACTAATTATATTTTTGTGTTATATATAACAAAATACATTTTGCAACCAGCTTGATGTTAAGAAGGGTAATTTGAATTAATTACATGGTTGCGTGCCCCACCACCTCCTTAGTCAGTTGCAAAGCTGAGCCAGTGCCAGTTCACTATTGAAGCATTTATAAGCTTAATTAGCAGGAACTAATATGTCATTCCAGCACATTATCTGAAATTCAATAGGCCAGTTCATTCATGTCATAGCCAAAGCCTCTCTATATGAGCTTAGTTCATCAAGTCCCAAAGGAACCACGCACATTCCACAAACAGCTTCATTCAAACCTGTCTCTCTTAACATCTCATTTGATAGTCTACCAAGCCTGGAGAGATAATTACATTCAGCTGTGTGTGGCATCTCAAGAGCTGTGACAAATGGTGAAGGCTGAATGGAGAAGACTGTTAGCAGCTTTTCTCCAACAGCATTAATCAACGATTTATTGACAAGACACAAAGATTCTTCATGGGTGTATAATATGGTAGGTTGGCACTTGAGTTTTCAAGAAGCATGTTTTAGAGGCACAAAAGCAGACTTTTTTTTAGTTTAGTTTAGTTTTGTGAGATTCATTTCTGAATGGGACAAAAATGGTGTCAGGCATCTTTAAAAATCAACAGAGGCATTTCTCTGGTTATATACAACTATTTAAACTCCTACATAGTACTTGGCTTAGATAAATAACATTTAAATGAAAAATGAATGTAAAGGATTTACATTATTCAAAGGTCATTTACACTCCTCCATCTCGTACTTCCTTAAAACACTCACAGAAAGGGATTCTTCTGCAGTATCTCACAGACTTAGGGCATCTGGGGGTCACTTCTATATTTCCAGTGTTAATACTCACTCAATGAATTAGATACGGATTCCATGGCTTCTTTGCATGTGATTCTACAAACTTCATGCTTTTCTAATGAAGGGCAAGCAACTGAAGACAGGTGCTAAGAGGAGTTGACAATGACCATTATCACAGCATCTATACCTCTATTCATGAAGCCATCACGATGTAGAATGTAATCAAAATGCGTGCTGTGATCACACTTTATTTTCATGCTAGGACAACACTTCACTACCATATGTATTTTAATGCACAGTGCGTAACATCACCAGTATCAGCACTAACTGGTGACTGAGGGTCAGTGGGAGAGAAATAATGAGTTGATTCCGTATTGTTTTGTTTGCAAAGCAGTTGAAACATGTTGAAATGCCGTGAGACTGGGAAAAACCCCGGGTCTGACCCTAACCCTAAAACAGTCACAGTAGTGTTACGCACTGTGCGATAAATTACAGAGGCTAGTTAAGCATTGTCCTAACACAAAAATGTGAAGCATTGTCCTAGCATGAAAAAAAGCTCTAAAGCATGACTACAGCTTGTATTTTGAATACATTCTAAAATGTGATGGGTTCACCAACCCTCATGAGCTCCTATACGTGCAGTATTGCTCTGTTTATGGATGACCAGCTGACCAAAAGGGGCTCCAATTAGGGTAAAACATTATTGTATGAAAATGGAAAAGCTTAAATAGAAACGAAGGTAGGCATTGATCAAAAACAGCATCCTTAGGTCTGGTGGAGTGTAATCTGACGCTGCTTGTGTATGAAGGGACTTTTTCATGAAAGGTTAGGCTGAAGACATTTTGCTACCTACACAGCAAGCTAAAACTGGCTGCTTGTTTCAACAGCAGTATTATCACCCTTTCATGTTTGTTTTGCAGATGTTTTGCAGTTTGAGCTAACAAGCTAGTTAGCTTTTGGCAGATGGCTAGTACTTCTTTTTCTTCTTTTACTTTTATCTGCTCCTGATTAGAGGTTGCCACAATGAATCAACCATCTCTATTTCCATTTATTCCTGGCATACTACTCTCTCATACCATCCCCCTGCATCCTCCCTTGCCACATCCATAATCCTCCAACTAGACCTTCCTGTTTTCCTTTTTACTAGCAGCTCCATCGTCAGCGTCCTGATCCCAACACACTTAATCTCCCTTTGATGTCCTTCTTCCAACTCACTCAGTCTCGTCCTTGTCCCAACACACTCATATTCTCTCCTCATCGTCCTTCTCCCAACACTCTCAGATTCTCTCCTCATCGTCCTTCTCCCAACACTTTCAGTGTCACTCCTCAGCATCCTTCTTCCAACACACTCAGTCTCTCCTCAGCATTCTTCTCCCAACACACTCAGAGTCTCTACTCGAGCTGTCCCTCTAATAAACTCATTCCTGATCCTTTCTATCCTTGTCACTCCCAGCACAAATCTCAACATTTTCAACTTTGCCACCTCAAGCTCTACTTCCTGTCTTTTCCTCAGTGACACTTTCTCCAAACCATTAAACCAACCGTTCTCATTGCTGTCTTTTACATCTTCCCTTTCACTCTTGCTTGTACCTGCCTTTCACAAATCACTCTGAAGATCGTTAGCTATCTATAACTGTGTAACACTAGCTGAAGAACATGCAGTGGAGGGTGATGATATAAAAGATGTAGCTATGCCTGTTGAGACTTCCCTATCATTATTTGTATTTTTTTAAGTGTTTTTGTCATTGATGTTTTCCAGGAGAAGGCCAAATGCTAGGAGATTTGCTTTTAGCAAATCACATTTATTCATTTACAAGCACATTTACTCATCAAATGTGAGATGGCAGTTATTCAATGCTTCTTTGGTTCCATGTTCATAGACCCAATCATATGTAAAGGATTTATAAGTCTCTAGATTCTTGTATTTCTTCATCTGACTGGGCTGTGTAGCTGGAGGTCTGGAAGATGAGGAAATATGTAGTCGATCACCTCCACATTGGGGGAAATGGTTCAAGTTGTAGGCAAAATTGCTTTTCTGCATTTTGTCTGGATGACATTTCATGACATGTGCACTTAATTTGTTCGAGTTGTTCGAAGTCCAGGCAGCTGGTGTCCTAGTGGTTAGAGAGTTGGCCTTGCGATCAGAAGTCTGTGGGTTTGAACCCCAGGAATGCCAGTGGCACCACTGATGTACCCTTGAGCAAGGTACCATCCCCACACACTGCTCCCTTGATGAATGGGTTAAATACAGAGAAAGAATTTCACACTGTGTGCTGTGAAGAGCTGTGGTGTGTTCACGCAGGACTATAAGGGGCAACTTTACTTAACTTAAAGCAGTTTGCACGGATACACCTATTTGTATGTGAGGCCTACTTAAACTAAAGTTAAAAATGCTTTGAATTATATTTAAATATAATGCAGTTAACCTTGATCCTAGCCTCGTTAACCAAGGAGAAGAAAAGGAAGAATACCAGATACTAAATTTAGATTTGGACTGATATAA
Organism: Rhabdalestes septentrionalis; assembly: GCA_037832545.1. Lineage (NCBI taxonomy): Eukaryota > Metazoa > Chordata > Actinopteri > Characiformes > Alestidae > Rhabdalestes > Rhabdalestes septentrionalis. The sequence goes on along the minus strand of JBBMFX010000134.1, from coordinate 9,741,454 downwards.
GGGATATTAATGCAACTCTAATATGAATATGTAAATGATCATTTAAAGTAGAGAAAGACTTGTTCACTCTATTCGTCGTGACAAAAATGGATGCAACATCTATAAAGCAGTTATCATGACCAACGTGCCTGATTTACTTTTGGTAACCACTTTCAAGATCTACATTCATTCATTTTGTCATGTAATTTTCATAACACTAATAATAATGTAGACAAAATGGAAGGAAGGCATATGAAATATATTTAAAAATGTAAAAAGATGAAAAACTGTGTAAGAAATATTATGTATTAATTATGCATTATTTAATTATTTGTTACATCAAATGTGAAAGGCAAATATGTATATGCTAAACCTTCTCACATGTCAATGGAGGATGATTTTGCTGGATTTTTTCCTGAGGTGTAATCAATACATCATCAGAGTTAGATGTTTTTTAAATAGGCCTAGCTAAAACCCAAGCTCAAGCAAGGAAGATTATGGCCTGCCACAATGCACCCTTCAAGTAAAAAAATGATATAAAGGAAACTGAGAGCAGGTATGACATGTTTAGTCTGCCCCACAGCACCTTGGACTAATTTCTTGTGGCAGAGAACATGACTGATTCTTTAAAGCCGCTGGCGTGGCACATGCCTCAATGGGTGATGTCATGAAGCAAGGAAAGCTGAGAGAATGACACTAGCCACCATTAACTCCTGCCATGCAGGGTTAGCCCCAGGGCCACCCCCTCCGGCAAACTCAACTCCACATATTGGGGTCCAGCTGCTGTCAAAGCAACCCTCACTCTTCTCCACTGATGGCAAAGTTCAGGTCAAGTTTACGAAAAAAGGTCCAAGATCACTTGTCTATCAGACGCTCCACCCTGTCCTTTTGTTTGTCTTGTCCTTTTAACTCCGAGTCTTAATGTCTTGCCCCAGCTGTCTGGATTTAGATTGCTCAAATGTGTTGAATTCACAGTGGGAAAGACCGTGAAGAATGTCATATAAAAAAATAAATAAATAAGAAGAGGGACAATGTCAAATTTGAAGTCGCAGTTGTGAAGCATAGTGTTCACTTGAAATTCAATTGTTTAGGCATAAAAGGCTTTCATGTAACACATTTCAAAGTCTTTATCTGATGTCAAATAATCATTACTGTTCAAAGATTAATTTTAGGGCTGGCCCCAAATATTAGAATATTTAAGATATTTAAGCGTTTGCCTGTTAAGTTAGAAAATGTATCAATATTTAGCATTTATATACACTTTTTTCATATAAAACCTATAATGGCATGTTATATCAAGAGATGCTATGACATAACTTAAAAAAAACTATTTGTATACACATGCCTCTTAGGTTTATTATGTACAAATATACATTTTTTTATCAAATAAACTCGTTGCGTTCAAATCAAGGACATTTTTTCTATGTTTTTAAAACATACTAAAGACAATGTACTACTTATAGTAAAAGTTTGAGCCAAATCACCAGTGTCTGTGTTTTATCTTCATCCAAAAGTATATTTATTTGAATAATACTGAATATTTTGCAACTCAGAGAATGATTTTTTTGAGAATGTTAATAAATGTGTTCGGGCTGTCTGGCAATGATGCCATGTCTGTTAACTCAGTTGAAGCAAAATATCATAAGTTTGAAAACAGATGGTGTGAGTGTGATTATATGATGATTATTGTACCCCAGGGACCTTCACACGATGACCTGTTAAAACATTTAAAGGAGACACACTTCAAAACCTAATTTATCTGCTCTTGTCTTGCCCATAACATTATGTTCATATGCATTTTAGGAACTCAAGTCGGTATTTCCTCAGTAACATCTTTTATACCCTAACCTAGCTAATGACCACATCTGTCATGGGGGTCTTTTTCAGATCAGGTTTGCAGGGCCTGCCATAAATAATAGATACACACATATGAGATAAATTTATATATAGCTATTACTTCCATAAATATTAGAAACACGGATACGTAGATATATCAGATAGGACTCCCTAAGTGTTAGATACATAGATGCTTAATTCATAGGCACTACAAATATAATTTATATGGAATATAAATGATCGCAATATAACATTTATATGGAATGCCAAAGTTAAATAGATTTGCCTGGTATAGTTTTATGAGTTTGGGCACTCTGGGTCATGTTTTTTGGTTTTCTAAGAGGAGTTCTTCTACATTTTCTTAGAGAAACACAAATTTTACTAATCTTAATATACTGGCTACAGTAAAATGTGCAAATGTTTTGATATCCTTACTCCTGGTCTGATAGCTTATTTGACACATTAGGCCTTAAAACAACTCAGGTGTTGACAATTCCAGAGAATAATATATTGCATGAACCTTCAGACCTCTCTGGGTGTTGTGTTTACACTCAACTGTCAAGGTTTCATCCTAACAGCTAACTGAAGATTGCTCTTAGGAACTCTTCGACTATTAAGATGTCTAAACAGTCGTTGCTTCTAATTCTCACAGTCCAAATAGATATGCAGCTTGGGCAAAAACTTGTTGAAGATGAGACGGGATTTGGAAATCCAAGAAGATTTTCAGAAATAAAAAAACTTCTAGTAGGTAGAATGTATGCAAAGCAAAAACACCACATTGTTGCCAAGGACCTACAGGAAGATTCAGCTGGAACAGGAACAGAGATGATGTTAAACATGCTGTGCATGCAGAATGACCCATGAATATTTCTGAAGCGTACTGCAAGGAAACGTGGGGAAAAACATTCTAAATCAAGAGGACTGTTTGCTGGCTGCAAGAAGGCAGTGATTTCTGCCACAGGGGGACTTACTAAGAACAACCTGGAAGGGTGCCCAAACTTATGCACATGCCAGTTTTGTGCTTTATTTTTTCCAATATGTTAAAGCCAGCAAATAAGTAATCACTGTGAAATACATTTTGCCAAAATATCTTATAACTAAGATATTAAAAGGGGCATATTACGCAAAACTTGCTTTAGTTATAATAAGCGTATGGGCTATACAGAACATATTCATGAAGTTCTTTGCACAAAATCACCCTCACATAAAGAGATGTTATCAGCTTATTACTCACAGTTTCAGGCCCTTTAAAAATGTCCCACAGTGTGATGTCCCACTGGGCCAATTTGCATAGAACCACTTCTCATCTGTCGAGACCACACCCACTAGATTACCTGAAGAACCGCCAATTTGTCCACCAAATGGATAACCCGAGCGCTTTGTCTACAGGTAAAGCAAGTCACAGATGAAGTGTTGTGTTGTTGCTGCAAAGAACAGCAAAACCCCCTAAACTTTCTCCCAGACAAAGAAAACCAAAGAAATGTGAGGCTCCATTTAAATTTTAATGGCCATGTCCCAGCAACACTCAGTTTCATTCCACCTTAAAACAGTAAGGACAATTCAAATAAAGAGCAGTGAATTAGGAGCTAACTTCAGTGTCGTGGGGGATCAGTACCTACTGTCTGTGAAAAGTCAGAAGATAAAGGAGGTGTAAGCACTTTAAAATAATGGCTTTTGTTTCTATCACAGTTAAGTATGAACTAGCTTGTTCATTTCGCAAGCATGGGATAGGTGGGATGTGGCCAGCAACAGCTTATTTGCATTAAAGGGACAGAGCCCTGAAACGGCTCATTTTTTAAAGGACTGAAACTGTCAATAGTAAAGCTGGTGAAATCTCTAGGTGAGAGTGATTTTGTGCAGAAACTTCATGAACATGTTTTGTATAACCCACATGCCTATTTTATTTTATATTCTTATATTTTGAGTTTTGCATAATATCTCCTATTTAAGATTAATGTAGAGGCGTTGTGAGCAGTTAGAAAATCATTAGAATATGTAATTTCATCATGGATTCCCAAACATTTTCCTAAACTATAATATGCCATGAAGCAGCAACATTGGTGAGCCTTTAATTTTCACAGAACCTTTAATTTTCACAACCTTTAATTTTAAAAAGTTTTGTTAATTTAAGGTAATTAGCCTTGTAGTCTCAATATGAATCTATGTTAAGTCAAGTAAGTCAAGTAGCGTTTTACTGACATCACAGTCATATTCATTAAGCGCACAGTGAGGCATCCTCCTCCTGGACCACAGGTGCAAAATACAAACAAAGCAGCACACTTGGACAAATCAACAAGGGTAAAAAAAGGAAATGTGTATTAATAACACCAACATATATCTGAATTAGGGATCCACCGAAATGATTTTTTTGGGCCGAAACCGAATATAAGGAAATACCCTGGCCGAAAACCGAAATTGAAAAACAAAAATAAATTATTATTAAATTATTCAAAAAATCAATCTGTACAAAGTTTTGAACATATTTTATTTAGCATTAAGACAAGGCACAATATAAAATAACGTTTGAAATAAAATATTTCCCTTGGCCCCACTCATAACCAGCCTAAAATCAAGATGGCTGAAATATTATTCATTTAAATATCTTCTCTCATAGAACTAGTGAATTCACTTTTAATAATTCTGAGTGAAGTGCTTGAATAAATTGCCTTCAGAACAAGTGCTTTAAAAATTAGTGAAAGATAAACAACGTTCCCTTTAGGCTTCTAATAGTGTATCAAAACAAAGACTGAAATATATTAACTGTAAAACTATAATCACTGGAAAACTGACTTTCCTTTCCAAAAACACAAACAGAAAGTGACCATTCTGCCATAAATGAACACACCACCGCTCGAGGTGCTGTTAAAGTATGCCTCTGCATTTCAACCATTCAACAAGTGAGACACGAAATCTGCACGTACTAATCACATGTGATCAGCCTAACCATTACACCAACAACTCTTATGGACTCACGGGCCTGGAGGGGCTTTTCTATCCTTGCATGGAGATCGGGATAAATTAATCCCCACGTTGAGGAAAAATGTCTTTCCGCGTGTCTCTTTCATAGAAATATAGAAACACGCCACGTGGCAGACATGCCGACTCTAATCTAATCTGACGTGTGGTGGCCATGGTTGCATGACCTGCATCATGATTGTGTCATTGCAATTTCGGTCCCAAAAAAATTAGGTTGAAAACAAAAATGCCTTTATTGCCTGAAAATTTTGGTGGCCGAATTTTCGGTGTATCCCTAATCTGAACATACAAACAGTTCACCTAATGTATATAATTTTGTCACAATTAAAAATATATATAATTAACAGTATGTCAGTGATTGTGGCAAATATTAACGGTAGACCCCTATGAAAATTTGATTGGCCATTATGAATAGATTGTAGGCTACTAAGTGTAATTAATTTGTGCCCTGTGGTTGAGGTTGTGACTATTATAAAAAAGACTACTACTTTATACTGTTTTTATCCTCTTTACTCTTTACATATTTCTGCTTTACTAACCTCCCTCCAGGTGCTTTAGTGATATATGGACAATCTCTGAGCTAACTGTCCATCCAGGGCCAAGATGTTTAAGTTCTCAGCCCTGTTAGTGTTTGTAATCTGTCAGATCAGGACTATTCATGGCTGCTGCTGTACATTTCTTATCTCTCCAGACCAGGGGATGAGCTTCCCTTCTCAAGAGTGTTTACAAAGGATCTGGCAACATACCTTATCTGACCCCTACCCTCAGGTTAACATGCGCTTCCTTTCTTTGACAGAGCCAAAGACCTGTAAACCATAAACTGGCAAGAGCATATTCCTGTTAGTAAATATGTTCTGGACCGAAACATGCAACAGCATCTGCACAGACCTGCCTCCCTCGGATTCTCTTCCTGATGTGTGAGGAGCTGGGATTTGTGCTTCCACCATGTGCTTCACTAAACATCACTGCCAGATGGTACTTTGTGAATGAATTCTAAAATGACTGCTACAGTTTGTGTATTTAAGGGCCAGTGGTACAAAACAGCACAAAACTGAATCCATGAAAGCTGCAGTGAAATCCATCTCAAAGCAGCATTGGATGCAACTGGGGGTGAGGAATATGGAAATAGCATTATCAAGAAAAAATATGTTATGATATGCTTTCTGAATGAGGCCACATTATTTCTATGGGTCATGGTACCTTGCACAAATTATGAAACCTGTAACATCCAGGGAACCATGAACAGAACCAGTAAAGTTAGATTCAGCATCAGAAAAAATGTGTGAACACACTAAAACAACTTACATTTTGTGATACAAGTGACATGTGTTTGGATGGAGTATTTTTCTTTGTGAAATCATTAGCAAGAAACAGGAAGACAGCCTCAACAGTTTGGAAGTAAACCAATATCTTCATAGCCAAAAGGCTGGACATGGGTTTGGGCAGGTTTTCATGGAGATGGTTGAATATGCTAATTTATAATGCAGAGCTGGGACATTTGGAGGAAAAATACTATGTGATTTGTTGCATCTTAAATAGATCAAGGGATCCAGGGAAACCCAGGGATATCAAGATATTAATATAAGATTTACCTAGATTACCTTTTCCATGACATAATTTTGATGTCAATATATAAATAGAGTATATACTAAGTATATGAATATTTAAACATAAATATGAACATACATTCAGTTACTTGTCCATATAAAAAGAAACTGTATAAAGCTGTGTATATAGCTGTGAAGTTTGAAGAGTTTGGGAAAGCGCGTTGGCAAGACGAACAGGTTGTTATGCATCAGACAGGCGTTCTTATCCCAAACTAAAAGAATGCCAATCACCCCTTTGTTCTGCTCAAAGCCCAGTAGTTTTATTACTGTAAATTAAATTAAAAGAGGCTGTTATACTCAGTCACCCTCCAATGTCTGCTTTAACTGGCAGGTCCGTCTGAATCACCCTGAATAAGACACACCACTGATGAACGATAAATTGACTGGTGATCACCCCTACATTTTACTGTATTTTACTACTAGAATGTATTTACACTAATGTAGTACTGTATTCACCTGTATATACCAAAGAAAACGTCAGTGCAAACCAAAGAAACTGCCCATGCATGAATTACAGTACACTCTGTATGGGCATACCTTTATATTGTTGTTAAGGGTAGTGTATTAAACTGAGTTTAAAATAAAATTGAAGTGTTTTGGAAGTATATTTGGGGCATATTTAGTGTTTACACTACAAAAATAGGCATTTTTTAGGCTTAAAAAAAAAACCTTAAACATAACAATGCTTTTATTCAATATACATGGGTGCTCTTGGACCCCCCATAAAGTATATATGATATTTCGATGTATATTTTATTCTTAATATTATATTTATTCTAAATACTGAGTAAATCCCATGTCCACATGAATGAATGTAAGGACACTACTCTCACCTATACCCACTTATGAATTACTTTGTTGGCTATTTTGTCTCACAAAACACTTTACATATAGAAAAGGGAAACATAATGATGGAAAGTATGTGTCTCAGACGATGCTTTCTATTCTCTTGTGTCCCACATATTTACTAATAATTCTGACAATGCATAAAAAATAGAGATAAATTACAGTGTTTATTTTCAAGTTTACTGAACTTTCCTGAGTTTGTGATCAAAGCATTCCATCTGCATAGATTTAGCTTAGAAACATCCACAAATCTAGCCCCAGACTTTCTCAAAGATATTTAGAACTAGCCTCACAACAACAGCTTCCTCAGAACAATGTTTAACGACTTCCATTTACAACCAGATGTTCCACAAATATCTAGAAAAAGAGAGGTCACGGAAAATATCTTGTAAATCGTCAACACTTTTCACTTAATAGATGCTTAGGAGTGGTTTCGAGGGTTTTAGCTTTATGGTCTGGAACCTTGGCCAACAAAGTGCTTGCATTTAAGTAAAAGTTGAGAGACCCCTCTTAAAATACTACCTGAGTAAATTCTGAACAAACACTAACCATATGGTTGCCAAGAGGTGGTACCAGTTAGAAGAAAGTTCATAAGAGTAACAAAAGTAGATATCTTTGTAAGAACTATATATCAAATGCAAATGCTTTTCCAACAACAATCACAGCAATGTACACCCACAGATCCGCGTGCACAGGAAACACAGCAACAGATTATTCCAATATTTTTCTGTAGCTGTATGATTGTATATTTCTTATATGGGTGCAGGAGATCATCTGAAACTTCATCAAGCCCAGTTACTCCCTTAGTTACCATTGCTATGTCTGGTGAACTATTGAGTGTGCCAAACCAACTATAGTTTCTCTCATGTGAGTTATTTCTGTAGTAACCGATGTGGATATACGAGCAAACACCATAATAGTTTGGTCATACAACCAGACAGATGCAAATGAGCATTCAGGTCTAAAAATCTAATCTTATTCCCTGCAGTGTGAACAGAGCCAGAGAAAACATTCTGATCGCTTGGCAACGTTAAAAGCACTACAAGGGTAATAATAGAGGTTAAACACATAGATAAAAGCCAGCAAATGAGAAGTTCTCAAACAGTAACTGCCAACTTTCCCATGTACATTGGTGCAACTGTGCCTGCTCTGTGTGATTTTACAGATTTTTGCATTGTTTCATCCACTTTCTGCCTGTGTTCCTTTGTTTCTTTGGTTTAGGAAATGCATCAAAGAAAAAGAAATATTATTATGCAGACTGTCTACAATCTTGATGTTTTTTTTTCACCATGTTTCCTACCCCTAGCCCCAAGTGACCTTTGTCGAAACCAGCCAGACTAGACGGACCGTCCCTGTCCGGATCCACTAAGTCAAAGTCAAGGCATTTTTACAGCATCATAAAGTAAACCCTTCTGCAATCTGTTTAAGGCTGGAGAGCATTCCACCTTTCCCTGATTACAGCCGTAACCCTTTTCAAGCTCTCAGATCCTGCAGTGTGATACACAATCACAACCGCTTAAGACTGAGGTTTGTCAGACCTCCACATCATTACAAACGCAGCAGTGTAATCTTCAGTAAGAGCAGATGGAAAAGACGCAGTTATGTCTTAAACACTGTTTGACACAAGTCATGACACAAAAGTAACCGACTGTGGCCTTTTGTCATGGTTATCCTGGGACGAATGGGTTTGTGTCATGCATTAGGCAACCAGATTAAAAATCCCCGGCTATCTTTTTGCTCCAAGTAAATTCCCTTTGGCCTGGCCGTTTTGTGCTCTGATTTGTAAATGCTCCAAACATGCTCCCATTTGTCAAGAGGGATTTGTATAAGCCATTATACTGCTTGTCACCTAACATGAGAAAAGAGCATGATGTCATGCTGTAGCGGTTTCTTGCTTTTAAAAGCCACAAAAATGGCGATACGTCCAAAACGAGCATAAATGCAATTGCTGTGCGGTTTCCAGAGTGAGGCCATTAACCCTGAGTTATACACTGAAGGTATAACTCATGCAATATAAAAACCACACTGATCAATACATTCTTTCTGGGCTTCACTGACTTCAAACTGAAAAAAAGGAAGTCCTGTTGTCAAGTAGAGTGTGGTGTCCGTTAGTTTTGCTTTTCTGTTTGGCTGTGTATTGTTCGCCTTCTTTCCACAGTTGGAAGTTCAGACTGGCACTGGACATTCAAAGCAGCCCCAGTGAGTCATCACTGTCTTTTCTGATTTTTTTTGTTGTGGGAAACAGTTTAAGAAAAAACACACGGAAAGCCGCATAGTATTTACACATATTTACACATGTAACCAAGGGTAACTATATGGCAAAAATGTCAAATCACAATTCTTTAAGACATTTTTATGTCTCACAATAGGTATCATGACAATTAGTTTTTTTCTCCAAGGCTTGTGGTTGGAAAGGTTGATTAAAATTACAGCAAAGGTGATTAAATCAATGTAGCGAATCCATTTAAGAAGAAATATTAACAAAACAGGTTGGATTGGTCATTACTAGTATAGCTCATCGAATTCTGTCTAATTTATGATACACAAAGTCTTAGTGAAACAACACACACACTCAAAACTGTACAGTGCTTGAATTGATCACAGTAGCTTTTGCCCACACCAGCATATGACAATGGTTTATCAGTCGGGGCAAACCAGTTTTATAGCACATATTTTAGCAGTAGTGGCAGCTGGTTACCTGGTAGTTAGCCAGTTGCCAGGTAGATTTCTGAAAGCTATAGAGGCCGTTTTAAAAAGTGGGGTGGCTGTTTTTGCATGTCTTAAACAATGCATGTGCTAGTCCTCCCCCTCCCAGCTTGGTAGCATCCCAGCCTGGTGACCAACCTGGTTTAATGCCAAACAACATGTCTTTCTCTTTCTCTGGCTTCAGTAACATTGCATGCCTGCCTAAGTGGTAGATTTCATGTGTTGTGAGGATATGCAGTGTTTTCTCATGCCTTTACATTTGGATGATGAATTAGGTTGGCTAATGCTAGATCACTCATTCTTCCCTCCCTGCTTTTGGCTCCTGACATGAAAGATGGAAGAGAAGAATCTGATAAGGTTCTCGAACAAGGAACTTTCTGTCTCTTCCCTCAGATCAACTGGCCAACAGCATATCTCCTCCTCGACTCTTTTTTACACATTGTTAAGCACAATGGATCACACGCCATTCTGTCACTATGTTAAGCTCTTAATGGTATACTTCAGTGGGAGGACTGAAAACATACACCTTTTACCCAGCAAGTCAGGTGTCATTGGAAACAAGTGGTTAAGAACAAGAATCCAGACAGAAATAAATGCTGGCAAATAAAATTAAACCGTTGTCCATTTGCGCATTTTTGGAAAAAAATAGTAAATGTAACCTTTTAAACATTCATGATATATTAATACCAACGTACACTGTACTACTGCAATCAGTCCCTTAAATTTCATATTTAAATTTAATCCAGACACAACAGCATGCTGACATGATTCAGCTTTCCAGTGTTTAACATTGCTAACAAACAAAGCAGTATTTTTTGCAATAAAAATGTCAAAAAGGCAATAAAAGCTTTTTGCTACTAACAGCTACTTCTGGTTCCGTTTTTCTGTTGAATGGAAACTTTCAGCAAATGTCTCTGTGAAGTCAAAATAAATCCTAAAATCATATATCATTGTCCCTCTGTCCAAATATCTAGTTCCATGTGAAAAGTGATATCAAGGCAAATTATCCTGGCATTTTTGTCTCCATATTATTTGGGGTTGGAAGGAAAATTCTTATTTGATGTCAATGTATTTATATTTACATTCAAATACAAATATAAATTCTACATTATATTTTTATAAATATACCCCTATAAATAATATATTCTCCATCCACTAAAGACATCATAAAAATATCTCTTATAATGTTTATAAAATGTCCATTTGTCATGAACACACCACAGCACACAGTGTAACCAGTGTAAAATTCTTCCTCTGCATTAAACCCATTCACCAAATGAAGCAGCGGACAGCCAGGAACACAGCGCTTAGGGAGCTGTGTTTGGGGATTGTGCCTTGCTCAAGTGTACCTCAAGTGTATATTTTGATCTAGAATTTGTACTTTCCAATAAGATAAATTATGTTTACATGATCATGAACTAAGAAGGTAAACAGGACAGTGATTTTTCCAATTTTTCCTTTACATAGTCGGCATTCACAGGTTTCCTGTTCTTTAACAGGGCAGTACACATCTAAACTACAACCCACTGTTGTGAACACATTCTATTGTTCTCACAGACAGAAAAACTCTTTGTAGTATTCTTTTAAAAATCAACTATGGAGTTGGTATTTACAGATTCTATGATGTTGCTCCTAAGAGCCTGAATTAAGGATGTGCTACTAGATAAACCTAAATACACTTCTGGTTTTCGTGTCTTTTTATGCAGGTTTTGTGTAGAAATCACCTCATTGGATATGTATAGTTGTATATGATTGCATATGAGTGTTCTGGCCCTATTTAAGATGTATGCTCTAGTCATATTTGCTTACGCTCATAAGCGACAGCACAGTGTTTACACACTATTGCTAACGATCCTCTGTTTGTCTTTGGCCGTAATTATTTTTTGTAAGCCTTTGACCAGCTGTAAGTGGCACTCATTAGCATTACTCATGGCTGTACAGAAGGGCTGGTTATATAATTATAGTAAAAAAAAATAAACAATCATCATCAAGGGATGGTAATATGAAACATAAGCACCTGCGCAGAAAAAAAAACACAAGCATGATAAATGCACACTTAAAACTTTTAGCATGCGTAACATTGTCACATGGTGTAAAGGTAAATATTTATCTTCAAAAAAGCCCCCACCCATGGCTGCTGCATCACATCTGGTGTGCAGTACTGAAATCTACTCGGTTTTTCATGTTACACAAATACATGCACGCACACATGAACATGCACAGGAACACACACACTCTCACACAGGAGATGTTGAAATATTTGTGAATCTCTTTCATTTCCTGTTCAAACCTACATGGTAGCAGTCTGGGGGTATGATATGTTGGCTTATCAAAAGTGCAAGACACTTGGAACATATAAACTAAACAGGTACACTTCACAACCGATTTTTGGTTCAAAAAGGAGAGACACTTGGGAACAATGGAAAATAGCAATGTAACACCAATAGGAGTCAGGGCACTGTCTTCTCTGTGTTTGCAAGAAAAAGTGATTTTCTCAAGTGATTTTTCCCTCTCTTTTAATTTGTTGTTAAGTGTACAGTAAAACCTCTTTTTAACACTGATTAGCATCTCAGGTTCTTGTGCTTTTCATGTTGCTCGTCTAAAAGGCGTTTACTTTTATTACTATAAATTAAGTTATTACTTTGTTTACCTGCATATACCAAAGAAAACACACATGCATGAATTACAGTACAGCCTATACAGGGTAACATCAATATTTTACATTCTAGAAATGCAGGAGTTCAGTGTAACTAAGCTGAGTTTGAAATTCGTGTTTACGTTTTTTGGGAGTATATTTGGAGAAATATTTAGTGTTTTTACTGTAAAAATTCAAGTTATTTTATGCATTTTAACCCCATCACAACAATGCGGTTTTTCACTATATGGGGTGGTTTTGGTACATAAAACCTGTGATAATTGGGGGTTTACTGAATTATGGGAATGCACCATTGCTTTCAGTGGATCCAAAATGGAAACAAGGTTAATGTTATAAAGCTGATATCATATTTTGTTTTAAGGTTTGACTGGTTTACAGGTAGTTAGTTATATAACAATAAATCTATCTATTTTTACCATCAGCATTGATCATCATTGGGGCCTCAGGTCACCACTTTCCCAGGTCAGCAGTTGCTAGGGCCCTGTGCCAAAATTTCCTTGACTGGTTTTGCTGCTACAGACCCCCCACGTGCTCTTCCACCATCCAAGGGCAACTGCTGTTTAAAGCTCTGGTGGAGAGTGTTGTTCATCTTGTTCCTGTTGTTCCTGTTGTTCCTGTTGTTGTGGACTAGAGACTCTCAGGTCCTCCTCCAATAAAATCTACCTCTAATGACTCTTAACTGTACCAAGTCCCTTAGCCCTCGACGGCCAAACTTTCATAAAGTTTTTACATGAATGTCATCTCCTGTTATTACCACACAGTCTCTCTTTCTCTCTATCTCTCCGAGTCGACCAGAGGTGGACGGGCCCCCCTTTTGAGTCTTGGTTCCTCCTGAGGTTTCTTGTTCCAGCTTAGCGCGTTTTCCTCGCCTCTGTTGCCTTTAGCTTACCCACTAGTGGCTCAGACCTGGACTCTGTAAAGCTTTTTTGTGATGACTTTGATTGTAAAAAAAAAAGAAAAAGAAAGCGCTATAAATATAAAACATGAACTTAATTGATTTCTTGTAATTAGGTCAATGCATTTAAACCTTGAAGAGCATTTAACTATATATAATTTTCATTATAAAACTGAGTGGACATTAACTACAGTGACAGCCCTAAATGAACACTGGACACTAACAGTTTGTTACAAAATGATTATCATCCACTCAAACAGATTTCTGTACTTGGGCTTTTTTTCCCTTTGTATTAGCACACACTGTTTTCTTCCACTGCACACTGACAAATTAGTTCATCCACATAGTCCATAAGTGTAAGGCGAATGATGTAAGCCGAGTGGGAGCGTCATAAACTTGAATCATCATTTGTCGAAACTGTATGTAAAGTAACAAAGGTAAAGGGAAAAAAATATATATCATTTATCATTGTCACTGGTGTTATAAAATATGTGATACTCTTTCTACGTCTGGCACATAGTATAGATTACTGTAAATTCTTCAGCAGCTATGGATGGTACATTCTCCAGTGTGTACATTGAAGTGTGGGTCCACAGAAAGCCCTTTGCAGGTTAAAAGATTAAAAAAGGAAGAGGTGTATTTCTGTATGATGTACAGAGAGAACATGTGACTCCAAAGGGCATGTAGTTAATATGGTCCACCCGCCACGGCATGAACTCTCGTCACTGGGTGTATACAGTGCTGCCATGTGAGAGCAGAGATTGCAGACAGAATAAATTTAACACTGCACTGTATTTCAAAGGCAGCAAGTAGAACAGGAAACAAAATCCATCGCAGCAGCTGGACACATCAAAGGGCAATAGCTAAACTCATCAGTCAGAGTGATATATGGAACCCCTAATAAATAAAAAGTACTACATTAATGTCTTTAATATTGATCAACTTAATCACATTGTATGACTTTCATTTAAGTAAATTGGGTCTGGCATATATATGGAATATCCATCCATCCATTTTCTACCCCTTTGTCCCGCACTCGGGGGGGGACTGGAGCCTATCCC
>JBBMFX010000134.1:9709859-9723705 GCA_037832545.1 Rhabdalestes septentrionalis | reverse complement strand
ATTATTATTATTATTATTATTATTATTATTATTATTATTATTATTATTATTATTATTATTATTATTATTATTAACCATGAGTCTTCTCTTATGATGCCTTCTGAGATTAGAGAATATAGAGTGAGGAATCTTCTCCTGAATAGAGGATCTCGTCAGATCTTCCAGGGTCCTCTTCCCTTTTGGCTTCTACACTTTAACTCAAGCCAGGATTATGTCAGGGGACTGGAACTGCCATGTCAGAAGCTTCACTCAGTGGTCATTGACCACACTAGATGTATGTTTTGGATCATTGCCCTGCTGGAAGATTTGACGATGACCCAGTTCGAGTTTATTTTGTGAAGACAGACAGATTTTCATTTTAAACCTCCATTTCTATCATGGAGTTCTTGAAGCCACGTATCCTACAAGGGCAAAATAACCTCACAAAATACACCGATACACCAATCCCGTTATGAATATTTGTTGCCAAACAGCTTTATTTGTGTCTCATCTGATTCTTAAGTTGAACTAGAGGTTAGGAGGTGTTTATGTATGTAATTAAATGAAAGAAAATGCTTGTTTTTGGATTTGATCATTTGTTGGGGTGGAGGTCTGAATATGATCTATTTGAAAACTTGATGACCCTGAATTGCTACCATCTTCTGCAATTCGGAGATGCTTGATGAACTTTTGGAGAACTTTTTTCTCTCTAACCTTATTTTTCAGTATGTGTGGGGTAAAATAAACACACATTCTCTCCCAGGCAGTTTCACAACAACAGATATGAACATATTCAAGCAATTAGCTATTTTATAATCATTACCTAATTTTTGGAGGTTATCACACTTTGCCTGATTTCATGTGTTTATTCTCTAATATTCTTCATGTTGATGAATGACTAAGGGAATCTGACCTGTATGTCTCCCAGAGCCGGCGTCAAGCGGCTAGCAAGTCGCCACACCACCCTACAGACTTTAGTGTCCCTCATATGCAGGGACGGACTGGCAACACAACCTCCCCCAACAGCCAGACACCACCACCCCCACGGAACTACAGCCGACGAAAAATAAATGGGAACTATTGTTAGATACATTTTGTTGGCTGTTAATTTTGCATGTTTGATATACATCTGCAAATTGGAAGCTAAACTAAACTTTATTTTCTGTGGTTGTGTCAGTTTTTTTTTACAAGGTGCACGTGCAGGAATGCCCTAAAATGTATCATTGTTTTTATGAATGAATGCTAATATATTTCACCTGACCAAAGCTCCAGTTCATGAGTAAGAATCAGGGCCAACCTGTGAGTATTTTCACAAATCACTGTCACCTATTTGCTGTGTTCTGACAGGTCATCAACCCCAGGAAGTTCAACAATATGCTATTTCGATAATATTCACTGATTCAATTGCTTTGCTTTTATTTTCATTCCATTTCCAGCACAGTATTGACACTAAGAGGCAAGTGGTGTATTTCATAAAATCATTTCTTTTGCATGATGTTCTTACTAGTGAATGTTTGTCTTTTTCCCCTCTCCCTTAAAACACAAAAAAGACAGCAAAACAAAATATATCTGTACTCAGTGTACAGGCAATAAAAACAACATGATTTGATTAACTTTTGCGGAATGAAACAACTCTACTCATTCTTTATGTGGACTTCAGAGAAACTAAGGAGCTGATTTAATCCAGGTGAATTCAAGGTCTAGCTTTGATGGACACTGTTTTTGTCATTTTTTTCTTCATAAAGTATTAAAATAGCTGTTGTGCTGACACAGAACAGGCTGCTGAAAGAGTTCCTGATGGGACTTTAATGTTCAGAACAGGAACTGTTGAGGAACATTGCCTGCTGGATGGCTTTAAGCTTTGGAATTCTTGGTTTTATTTATTGGACAATGGCGCAACTTTAACTGGCCCTGAAAATTTGCTCTACATTTGAATACGGCCTGAAAACAATCTGTCCAACCATATCTGACCTTTTAAGTTTGTATCATTTTGTCTAAAGTCCAAGGCCAAAGAATAGACCTTATGCTAACTAGAAACCAAGGACAGAACGTATCTCTTTATTAAAAATGCTGACAATAATGTAAACTGTTGTAACAATAATAAATACACAAATAAAGTCTGATAGGGTGAACTCTGGTATAACCATGCCATACTCACCATGAGCTGTCATGACAGATTATGTCTATTAACATAACAGCACTACCTAACATGAAATTATCATGTGACATAAACTGTTATAATATCAAACACTGTCGCATCCGTCATGACACTTCGCGACAATGAGAACATGACACTGTTTTATTAATAGACACAATATGATCTGACAACTAATGGCAGCATTTCCATGGCAAGTGTATAGCATGCCTGTTTAAAAATCAGGGAGAAAAATAGAAAGCAGGATAAATTCAGGCCAAAATCTGATAAAGGAAAATGGGCTATAAACCACCAAGCTGTGAAATCTGACACAAAACCTAATGTAACTAGCCAGATTCTTTGAGTTCGGATAAATATTTCAAGATCTACTTTAGAGAAAAGGGTTTCCTCACAGGACCGAGCTGAGGTGTCCTGTTAGCAGGTTCTTCAGAGCAGCACTAAGGCGAGCAGGCCTTTGACAGAAACATATGCGGAGCGAGAATCAACACTTCTCAGATGCAAGTTTAATGCTTGGACATATAAATACTGTACCTTGCAAAAATAAAAGTACCAATAAATCAAAATGTGTCATGGTTGTATTTTATAGGCCTGTGTGTTTAAGTTCTGGGGTTGTCCGACATTTTAAAAACTCACCACCCATCATCCTTCATGCTGAGCTTCTGCTCATGATGCACAGGGGGTTTGGAACAGACGTGGTCCAAGGCCAAGCAGACCGCTCAAATGAACTGAGCCGTTTATCAAGCAAACATATTTCTGTGATAGAACTCCCATGCAAAAGTTTTACATTTGACAGTATTTCAGTGCCTTCTCATGAAAAACACACAGACTGGCCAAAGAATTTCCCCTGTCACAGGTCAAAGTGGAACATCTCAAATTCGAATGCAGTGCATAACATCAACGTGAAAGTAAATAAATATATAACACATGCACTGTGCTGAAAGCTGCTGCATCCCCCAGGCTGACAAGACCTTCTTATAACTACGGACATTTATGGGCTCTCACAAACCAAATGGAGGTGGAAAGATGGGGAAATTGAACCCAAGTGTATTATGAGCGTTTCTGCCCTAAAAACACAGGATTTCTCGGTTCAAGAGCACAAAGCCAGTCTGAGCGGCCTGATTGCATCAGCATTGGCGACGGGTCTTTTATTGCTCATGTATGGTGAGGTCACATGAGTGTGACACGTTTCTGTGAGGCCCATTAAACACCTAAGAGAATTAAAACCATTAGTTTTACAGCAGAGTCTGAAACACATGACAGATCAACACGTCTTAGCCCTAAGGCTCTGTATTTGCTTTGTGATTTTAGAGTCCTTATATCAGCCATCACCGGTCTAGAATGCTAATGCTGCAAAAAAGCAGAACCAGTCTTCAACTGAACTAAGCCAACTAAGAAAATGTGAGTGAGTTAAACAGATAAGAGACACACTCTCATTAGAGTTAAAATATTTACCAATTAAGGTGTCTAGCAAAACATACTCTTCAGATTAATTTGTTGATTAGTGTCTATCATCAGTGGATTTATTTATTTTGTAACATTAGATTACAGGTGGACATTATTATATCCATGCGTAATGAAAACAGTGGACTCGTTTGATGAAAGGATATTTATTTGATATTTAAATGATGATGGATTGGATCTTGACTGCAGTAAGGATTTTTTCCTATTGTACAATATGATGTGCAATGTGTAACTCCACAAATTTCCAATTTCGTGTTTTCCAGTAAATCCAAATCTTAATAAAGTAGCACTTGTCGTGGTCAAAAAACTGTAAGGCTGCATACTTTTCCACCAGAGTTACCTGAAAGATTTTATTGCCAAACTAAATTAGGCCCAACAGCTCAGGTGCTGCAGCCACCTGTCTGAAATGAGAGGGACCAACACACTTCGTATTTCTGTACTGCCCAGGAGGCACAATAATCAACAAATTCAATGTATATTGTTTGCTTTAAGGTGTATGAAATACTAAAAATGCTCTAAAATGTTTATTTCACAATAGCTACTGCCTAATAATGTAGGTCATTCCAAAATTTTGTCTAGATAAGGCTTAATAGGGTCTTTAAATGGACATTTAAATGCCCTTAAACTGAAATGTTCTGACATTTTCTCAATGTTTGAAAAATTCTCAAACACTAACTACCACAGTTTAAGATGAAATGGTGTCCGTCTGAAAATGTGGATTATATTAAACGTCCACAAATGGCACATGTCATTTTGCTGTAGGTTAAAGGCCACATGGTTTGACCGGGTGGCCTGAAGACAGAAGCACATTTGCGTTTTCCTGAGTGTAGGTGTCAGACCACTGTCTATATACGTGTCACAGCCTGATGACACAATTAGTGAGAAAAAATAAATGAAAACTGATTTGGCGAAAAAGCAACAAAGGCACTAACACATGGTGCATGACCTCTTGACCTCAAGTCTGACTGTCTAACAAGTCTGGCTGCTTGTATTTATTGATCTTAGTTTTCTAACAGTTTAAATAACGGGAGACTGGTTGGAGTGAGCATTTCCTAGTTTTCACAGATGGGCAGGCACACGGCTGCCTTAAACGCCTGTTTAACTCTTTGTGATGTTGTGGCCTCATTGAACTCCTTCTTAAGTATTTATTTATTCTTTCCTAATAAGTACACCCTGTTTAGTCATCAGTTTAGTAGATAGTTTCCTAAACAAACTGCAACAATCTTTGTAAAAGTACTGTGAGAGTTAGAAATGTTTTCTGAGCAAATTTCAGATCTAATTGCATTTGACACACTGACGGGTGCAGCATACTGCAACATACATATTGTTTATCCTGTTAATAACACTTGTGACATTTCATCTATACATGTAATGACTTACATCCTGTGTAAATATTAGTAACACCTTTCTCTATACATCTTGAAGAGCTTTTAAGTCATTCTAGAATTGATATTATTCATTTTCTTATGTTTGCAAGCCAGGTAGTTGAATTTCAAATACCTCAATCTATTCATGAAGCGAAAAAAATATGATTGAGGAGCATTTGTAAGTTGGAGCCAGATGCAGAGGGGGGATCCTGAAGGTGAGATGTTTTGTCTTGTACTGAAGGAGTCCACATGCCAAGAGCAGACAGGGAAAAAAACACAGTGTTATTAGAATTACAATTAAATAAACAGAACAGCGAGGGTTGTGCGGAGTCAGCCAAAAAATCAGAGTATATGGCTGTGTTTGTTACCATGACAAACCTGTGGGTCTGTGCCAATACTCCCCAAGGCCCAGAGAATGCATAATTGTGGTCTTAGGCACAGTGCAACACCTCAGTATTCTTATATGCCTCACAAAACAGATCTCCAGCTAATGGTGCATGACTATTTCTTTTCATCATATCATTCGCTGTGGTCACATTTAAGAGTGCAATTTTTCAGCGTGACTCTCGGTACAGGGTAAGAGTAAAGAAATAGGTGCATGACATGCAATCAAATTGAGATGAATGACAATACTTGGCTTGTATTGAGCCAGTGCTTCAGGAGGATTGAAACGAATGCTCCTTCGGGTCATAGGTAAGAGTACTAATAAAAGGGTGAAAGGCCGCGACTACCGCGCTTCTCTGTTTATCACTCCCAGGCCTGCTTCAGGTTTCGAAAACATGAGCTCGTCTTTGAAGTGAGGGAAATATTTGAGTTGAGTCGGAATCCAAAAAATGCAAGGAAGTTGCAGTCTTTCTTTCTCGTTTTCTCACTTCGCCAACATCCCCAGTGCGATGGGGGTGCGCGGGTGACTGATTAACGGGTTAGAGGCGCTGTTAATACACATTTTGGAGCACGCCTGCTAAATACTTGCTCTGTTTGTCTTGTTCAGTTTGAAAATATTTGCTCACATTGTCACCAAGTGGGAAACCAACACTGGCTTTATGAGTTCCTCAAATGTGCTTGAAACACACCATCACACAAAGAACAGATGTAAAGCGTAACCTGCTTGGTCAATAGTTTTGAACTTAGTCCGTAACTCTTACTAATGAGACAGCTGCAGCAGAGACTCTGCTCTGAAATGAAGCAGTTCTTTGAGTGTTTCTTTAGGAAAGACAGTGGTTATATACAGAATCATGACAATTCATAGAACTGGTTGAATAGCTTTTTATCATCCACAGTATAATGAATGGTAATGCTAAAGAAAGTGAATTCATTTAATTTATTAACCCCTATGGTCATGCAGGAACACACCACAGCACAATGTGAACAAACATCTACATGTTTGCTTCACCTTAAGCTGGTTGTTTGATGATGTTTGTTTTAGCAACATTAGATTCATAACTGCAGTTTTACACCAATAAGCGTCATTTAGACTCTTAAAATGTTTTTACTAATTGAATACATTGGTGTGTAATGAAATATGTATATTTGATAGCCAAACTCTTACTCACACACACACACACACACACACATTGTTTATTTAGTTTTTAATTGGATCCCTGTCACACATTTTAACTTTGAATACCAACAAAACATGTAACTTGACCAGGGTCCATTCAAACTTTTACAAATGCCTCTGTAACAAATTTCAGATTCAATTCATGTGCCCAAGTTACCCACTTTACTCAAATAAAGCTTGTTACATTCAACACTAATTTTACGTTGTTCCTTAAATCCAACAAAATACGCCTTCATAGTAAGAATCCAATCTAATGTCTATCTCCTGCTGAACTTAACACGATTCTGTTTTGCTTTCTCTCGATTCCTCTCTTTCTCTCAGTTGCCATGTAAAGGCAGGGGTCTCTTCTCTAAGCACCTTCATATGTTCATTCTCCTGCCACTGCCAAGAATGCTCTCAGCAGATGGAGGACGGCCCGGAGTGATGAGCTTCTCTGGACTAAGTTGTCACTGCCATTTTGGAGTGAGTTCCTCCAGGAATCTGCCCATTAGCCATGATTGGCAGATGCAGGACAGTGAGAATTACAACTGTCTAACGCCTGTCTCCTTTCTACCCTTCTTGGAAAAGGTTATAGGGAACCATTGGCTGCTCTCAAGTGCTACCAATACAAGCCCATCCTCCCAAGGCTGGAGTGAACCATAGCAGCATCAGAAGTTGTGATAAATCACTGGCCCTTTGGCATTTCCAAATACGTGCTTTTGATTACTGTAATAAAGTTCTCTTTGGGGGATCGTGCCACTAAATAGCTTTAAATCCATCGCAGAACACGCTGTCAGCAGCAGCTAAAATGGGTCTTAATGACTGCCTGTCTGGGTGGGTACCTTCAGAAGAATTCTAGCTCAAGGAGAAGTGGCTACATAAGAGGACAGCCAGGGCTAAAACGCAACACATAAGTCGAAAAGCTGTTTAAAAGTGGTCCTGAAAGCATTGGTATGAAACTATACCTTCATTTACCCACTTTGAAATCCATGGCCAGCATTATTTTACTGAACAAGCGCAAATAAAACAACAATAACATTGATTTTGCCCAGATGTTTTGGTACTTGTGAGGACTTTCATTGACTTGTGTAACACTTCTGAGTAATTATACAACTACACCTACACCCAAACCTTACCCTGAGTTCCAACTTTATCCTCAGCAACCAAAAGGCAATGTTTCGTTTTTTTTCTTTTTTTGATAATATTGCATTTGTTGTGGAGCCAGCAAAATGTCTCCAATTCTACAGATACATAACATATCTAGGCTATAATCATGTCATAAACTCATCATGGAAGATGTCATAAATGACTATGTTTATTTAAAAAACAGCATCATGTGACCATTACCAGTAACTGGCATGACAGATGCTACAATGTTTGATTTCATGACAGTTTGTCACATGCTACTTTAAAATTTTGAAATCAAACATTATTGTATCTGTCATGTCAATTACCAGTAATGAGACATCATCTTTAATGATAGCTAATGACAGCATATGACATCTTTATGACATGGTTATATCAGTTTAATTTAGCAGGCAGGGTTCATAGTTTTAAGACATTGGTCCTCACACCCACACACACAAACTGGATTTTTTGCCAGAGTCATATAAAGCATGTCCAACAGCTAGCAACAGATGCTACAAAAAGTTTGGATAGTTCAACTGTCCATATTAGTTTGTTGTCTCAAAGAGAACACATTGCTATGCTCTACACCAGTCTTTTGGTCAGAAAAGTGATACAATCGAAATGGGCCTTTACCAAGACCTAACACGAATTCCAGTTTTCTGGCATGGCACAGGGAACACAATGACTTGATATTGATTGTAATCCCTTGGCTAAGATACGACCTCAGCTTTAGTGAAAAAAGTTTGTCCTACTCCAAGACTCTACAGAATCTGGCTTTTGTGGTGCAACGACAGAGCCAATTATTCCATTATCACATTCATGCCCAAGGTCAGTCACATACATTTATAAATTATTTTAATGTCCACCCCACCCACCATAATCCCCATCACCCCCTCCCACTACTCTGGCAAAAGCTCATGTGCTAATGCATCACTCAGTGGTCACTTAAGTCAAACACTGACCCTGTGTGAGTAGGTGTGTGTGTGTGATTGAGATTTTGACTGGATTGGCATTCATTTGACCTTCTCAATTTATGGCTGCATGATGTTTGCACACAGCTTGCAGGCATTTCCTAGGCCGCTTTAGTGGACATCAGTGCACAAACTGCAGAACTCTCACATACTTTAGTGGCCAGGGTCAGGAATGTGGTCCAGGCAGAGAAAGCCAGAATAAGAGCCTGAAGGAGAATGATTCATACTATGGTATTTAAATGTATAAATTCATCATGCATGTTGATTTATACTGACTTGCTTCATTTCCAATGCACTTTTGCACCATGATCAATAAAACACCACATAAAAATGTAAATATAATTCAGCCACATAAAACTGTTCAATGTTTCGAGTGTTTTCTATTCTCCAGTACCCACCCTGGCCACTGGAGCTGTGGCATAGATGGCAGAATGCGAGCAGATGAAGCAGATGACACCTGTACTGAAGAAGGGTTAGTGTCCTGTTAATAATATCCATGGCATTTACATGACCAGCTGTATGTGGGTGAGAGGAGACAGAGTGAGACATAGCACATATCAAAGCCAGGTGTGAGTGTACATGTCTCTGTGAGAGACATAAAGCTGGCAGAGGGCAACTAATACATTCAACTTGCTTGGAAGCAGACGAACAAGGTCATTTCGAGAATAAATATGGTTGTTTTCTTATGCTGGGATTTTAAACCATTGATAAAACCTGATCAGTGATTACAACGCATTTGCATAACCATATAAAATAAAGGATTAACTCAAAAGAATCATTACTATGTATGGAGTTTGCTAACATGATATTTACTAGTTAGGAAATAACTCAGGCTTATGCTTAGGGAATCAGAGTAGATTGTTTTGGAGAGCATGCCTGAGTAACAATGCAGTATTTTTAATATCAGCTAGTAAGGCAACCAGCCAGCAATGTACCTGCTCGGCCAAATTACATTCTTTTAGGTCACAAAATGAACAAAAAATAATTAAGTAGTTCAATGCAGTAGGTTTAATGTTGTGGAAAATTAACTCAAATTGTAGAACTTCAGTGGTTTGCATCGGTTATAATAAAAGAGCCACGATTATTTAATAAACAGCAAAGTGGGGTTTTTAATGACCTATACTGAACAATTAAGAATTTAACTGATGTATACTAGTTTTAAATGAATGAAGCATACTGATTTTAAATCAAGCCGCTATTCGTCTGGGAGTATGGGCCGCCTTTGGGGTTACAGCAGGGTTTATAGAGCAGAGGGTGTGTGTTAGCTAGTGCAGGCTTTAAGGGACATGTACTAGCTAAAGGACAGGGCTGCAGGGGGCCTGGGAGTCATGGGGGCTGTGATTTTGTGCAGGGGTCATAAGGCCTGCTGCGCTCTCACCCAGTTGGCCTCGGTTCATACTTCTTGTTCTCGGTCTCAGCTCCTCAAAGATGCAAGTCCCTGAGTGACAGGGCTCTGAATAGCTATTTGTGAGTGACTTCTGTTCACGTCTCATTCAGCCTTGAGCTTAATCGAACAGAGACTTGGGTTCAGAAAGCCACATTCCTCTTCCAATTTGTGCTGAGGAATTGTTTGTCATGATAATGAGCGATCATCATGCCAGCTTTTCTTTCGGATATTTCAGAAGGTCTCACTCAGAAGGTGTCGTCTCTTCGTGTTTCAGCAGAAATGAACTGTTAAAGCCTCATTTTATTATGAGTGTAATGGCGAAAAGGGAATATAAAAGAATGTTTCACATGTAATAGCATTTTCCTCTGTCCTTGTAGCATCTAAAATGTGTCCTTTTATGCTGAAAAAGAATCTCTGCCAGCCATCCTCAGAGAAATTAAACTCTGGAATGTCTGAGAATAAGCCAGTGCAGCGAGACTGCTTATGTATGATAAACTTTATTAAATGGCTCTGAGGGCAATCACTGCTAAGTATTCTAAATGAAATGAGAGTATAGTTTTATCAAAAGAAAAAAAAAGAACCCTTTTAAGAATTTGGCTGTCACACAAGGCCATGCTTTCATCTGCGACTGGTGTATTACTTGTCCTGAAGCCACACATCAGAAATTGATAAGAATGCTTCATTTCGAATGGAGAAAATAAAGAACACAGGCTGCCACTTAAAGTTATGCTACAGTAGATATCGGCCATGAACTTTGCTAAAGCATGAAAGACACACTTGTTAGTACTGGCAGGGTTTGTGCAGCCGGCTCTGGGAGAATTGCTTGAACCTGCAGTGATCCCATAATGCCTTGCTGTGTGATAAGATAAATCAAAAATAGATATACAGTATACAGATAGAGCTGAGGGTTTGCCTTTGCCCATAAACCCCCCTCTTTAGAGGCTGTGTGCGAGGGGCCCTGTCAGATAAACATAGACGCCACCTGCCCTTGCAAAGGTTAATTCTGTTATGGAAGAAACGCTCGATTATTTGTAAGTGTCTGCTATGAACTGAAAGGTGTCGGATGAGAGTGCGATACCTTTTTTCATCTTTGGCACAGGCTCAGTTTTACACCCTCTATTTTAGTTCCCTATGACAGTTGCTGGTCCTCATAGAACATTTTCCCCCTTCTAGGCCGGATAAATGACCGGATGTAATCATCAATCTGGACCTGTGAGTAAAACTTTCAAGTATTGATATTGCCAGGGCTGATGCCTCATATATCAAAGGGACATTAACTCCTTTTCCAATTGAGAGGGATTCCTGATTGCACTCTGGAGACGTGCACCTTCATTCAACCATAAACGTAATTGTGCCTACATTGAAGAAGGTGTGATCAAATCACTCTTTTTACAAAAAATGAAATAACAAATTTATAGTAATTAATGGGTGACCTGTTTAACCGGACTGCTGTCAGACTGAAATCGAACACATCCAGGAAATGATAGGGCTTCATTTATCTCCAATTATGCAATATTACTCCCAGCTGTTCTGTATTACAGGCAATTCACCAAGGGGTCTTCCAATAGAGCTAGGGGCTTCTACCCACCATTGCCACAGTCACCCTCTCGTTACCCACTGTTTGCCTTGGCCTCAGTGAGCACACAACTGTCTGCTTGACATCGCTAATGTGAGGTGGGGTACTGAGCATGGCCCATTAGTGGTTTTATGGTGTGTGTGCTTGATCACTGTGCGGCTGCTTAACCTGACGACTCTGGTTCGGAAATCCAGACACTGTTGATGCAAGTGGGATGGCCCACATATAAACCTCTGCACTCTTAAAGTTAAAGAGTCCTCCGTGGTTCCTGGCTTGCTTGTAGATTTCTAGGGAAAAAATATTATGGGAGATTTTAAAGCAGTTCTTCACATTCGCACGTCACAAAAAGGCTTCTATAAAGAATCATCTTTTACAGTTCTTTTTACAGGCACCTCTCCAAAGAACTCATCCTGGCACCTTTTATTTTTAAAACTGACTCACTTTCATTAAAATGTGTTAAACCCCAATCAAACTGCCTGAAATGATTTCCCCAAGCCCCATCTCAGCACACACCCAAGTAAAGCCCTGTTTAATTATATTCTCCTATCAACAAAAAACACACACATGCACATACCTGAGCCTTTCCTATAGGGACCTCCATCACTCAGTGGTACGTCATCCATGTCTCCTCCCGTCTTCCAGGAGGCGCGTGGAGCCATGGCATCTGCGCCCGAGCGGTATTTTCGGCCCCGTTCTGAAAGAAGCCATTGTATGGCACCGGGGAACCTGGTCTCTGTGATGTGTCACAGCAGCAGGACTCAAGTTGTTATCTGAGGCAGAAATGGTTTCCAGACTGTTTCGGGTTTGGAGGCTAGAGGCCGAGGTGATTTGTGAACACGTGCTCCACTAAGCTACCAGGTTCATATATTAATGGGGATTCTCTGTTCTGGCAATTTGTCACCACTGACAGCACGTAGTTCTATCCACTTGTCTGTAAGAGTGGTTCCATCTTACTCCCACTGAACTGGGCTATTATTCTGTTATTTACTCTTAGCCCTTAGAATTTGAGTTATGCTGCTTTTTGCGATGTCGTTGTAATACAAGCACACAACAATATAATGAATTATACACTCACATGAGAAATAACACTAACAATCTGTATAAACAAGTTCAAGCCCACACGTATTTGTTTTAAACATAAAATCTAAAGGTTGCGTTTTGCCTTCTGCATTTTGCCCAAATTATTGTTGATTATTAAAGTAATCATAAAAGATGTAGGGCAAACATTTGACAGAATTTCACAATTGTTTCTGTGTGCTAAGAGAGATAAATAGTGAACATAAAATTACACCACAGTTTTGGAATTGCTGTGATAATGGAGACTTATATGGGCTTAAGTGTGAGAAGATAGTAAGCAGTCTTGGAAATGTCCTGCTCTTCATGAATGAATGGGCAGCACTGTACTTATCTGGCGTATGTCCAGCCATACATTTGAAGAGATCTCCACTGGATTTGTTTGACTTCCAGAATAAAAGGAGAGCCATACCTCCTAACAATACACAGATGTGCTACGTACATGCCATTACACACAACAAGTGTAAAGAGACAAAGGAATGCTCATGAATTCTAAAGGAATGTCTTTATATAAAGATTTATATGAAGATTACCTTTTGGTCAGGGCGCATCAAGCTTTTCAAAAGTGGAGGTGTTCTGAGATGGGGATGCCAAGTCATAAATACAATTGAATCAATTTAATACAATATTAATCTGACAAAAGTGGGGGGATGGGATCACATTTTAACAAATGTGGGGGTGTTGAATCCCCCCCATCCCCCCCCCGTGTGCTACACCCCTGGTTTTGGTTACTTGAAGCTGAACTGTCAGCATAAGCTACACTTATGTGACCGAGTGTTGGCTCAGTATTCACCAACACATCTCAAATGAACAAATGAATGTATGCATACTGTAATCAATGTATAACCATTTCACTGTTCAGCCTCTAAACCTGTGAATATCTTTCCACTGTCTTTTTTTATCAGAGAAGACTGTGATCAGATCTTATTATCTAGTTATCAGTCATCATTAGCACAACCTTAGCAGGAAGACCCAGGTCGGGTTGTAATGCCATATAGACCCATATGGTGAGTGTACTTCTCAGCCTCTCAGTCTAATGATAGGAATGTGGTGAATGATAGCAGGTTCATGGGATCACCCAGTCTAGGCTCTGCTTCCAGTTAAGCTTAAGAATCTCTGTTTCTGTGGTAACACATGTACTGAGTGTTGGGGGGGGGGGGGGGGGGGGGGGGGGGGGGGGGGGGGGGGGGGGGGGGGGGGGGGGGGGG
>JBBMFX010000134.1:9679624-9695857 GCA_037832545.1 Rhabdalestes septentrionalis | reverse complement strand
TGTGTGTGTGTGTGTGTGTGTGTGTGTGTGTGGGTGTGTGTGTGTGTGTGTGTGTGTGTGTGTGTGTGTGTGTGTGTCAAGAGAACATTACTACAATTATTTCATCTTTATTTCCCTGAAGTGGCTCTGGTGGCCCAGATACATTTGCAGATACACAACACAAATAATTTCAGGTTCATTTAAAACCAGAAGGTGAAACAAAATCTCAAGCACGGAATTCATGTTGAGTATTTGTTCAAAGTACAGCAGCATGACTGTGTCTTTCCTTTGTGCAGTGGAGTGGTAGTGAGCGAGTGGTTCAGAGCAGTGTAATTACACATCTGCTAACAGTTAGCTGTGCGTGCTTGGCAAAGACTTCAGCAGAGAACTCTCCGACCAAGATGGCGGCATGCTAAGTAGCAGCAGCCTCTCTTTGGTCCAACACTTTGGTGCAAAATTGTAGTTTTCAGTTGATTTTCATACCCAACCTGCACTCACATGTGTATCAGAACAGCTGGTACACATGTCTGTAACTGTCAGACCATCCTTCAGTTAAGATATAAAAAAGGATCATACCTTGAGGAGGATTTGTTGAAAAGGATTCATGACCTTGGCTTTAGGGAGGGAACATCTCAAGTGGTGCATAAGTGCAGCAAGCAGGCATGAGTCCATGCTATAAGAAATGCCATGTCCTCTTTTTGAGACCTGGAAAGTGCACCCAGACGGGGTTTTAGGATTGTGATTTTGTGCTGCCTAAACATTCATCACTCCGACAGAAGTGCCTCTCTGACCAGTTAATCTTGAGGTGGATGCTTGTGTGCGCAACAACACTGACTGGTGTGTGGATGCAGTGCTGGTCTGTCTGTTATTGTCTCCATTAGCACACTTCCCAATCAGAACCTGTGGATGACTGAAGAGGTGTGCATGCGGCTGAAAAGGTCAGGAGATTCGCCTGCCCTGGGACCAGCAAGGCCCACCTGTCCCGGGCCATCAGAGCAGTGAAGCACGCACATGCTCAGAAAATTCCCAGCCACTTCTGCACATGGTTTGAAGCACAGAATGACATGGCAGTGAGGAAGAACACCCGGCACACCAATGACCAGGTGCTCTGTCTGACCATGAGTGATTTGAGGAGAAATCTGCTCCAAGACAGACCAGACAACATTCCTGGTCTTGAGCTCAGGAGATGAGCAGACCAGCTGTTCTCACAGACATCTTCATTATCTCGCTGAGCACAACATGTTTCAAAGCCACCACCATAATCTCCATGCCAAAGAAGTCATCAGTGTCCTGCCTCAGTGTCTATTGTCCTGTTGCACTCACACCTATCACAACGAAGTGCTTCGAGAGACGCTTGTTGTTCATTACAACATTATGCAGAGAACCTATCAACACCAGCTCCAACATCCAGCAGCATCTGTATGTCCTGCATGCCCCCCATATCCTTCTGTTTTACAGAGGGGCCCTAGGGGGCATTCAGTGTAGCTGCATCACACCTTGATATGAGCATTGTTCCATTCTTTGCAAGACCCTACAGAAGGTACAAACTGCTAGGCTTGCAATGAAAAATCTGGGTGTGCTTTTGGACAGCAACTTGAAATTTGAATCCCCATAAATAATATTACTAAGAATGCTTTTTATCACTTTTATCATATTGTTAAAGTACAACTATTTCTTTCACATGAAGATACTGAGGTTATGCTTCAGGCTTTTAGTACTAGGAGATTTGATTACTGTAAAGCTCTCTATTAGTCTGTCTAAGAAAAAACAATGAACTATGCTGCAGCATGGGATTTTACCAAGACCTGGAAAAGAGCTCACATTTCGCCTGATATTAAGTCTCTTCGCTGGCTGCCTGCTAGCTTCAGAACAGATTGTACGGTCCTTTTACTGTGTTTCAAATATCTGCCTGAACATACACCTGAATACATTTTAGACATGCTCTTAAATTACACACACTTTGTCACTATATAAAAATTTTTTTTATTAATGTTTCTTTTTAAAT
The DNA here is from genome assembly GCA_037832545.1 of Rhabdalestes septentrionalis. Taxonomy (NCBI): domain Eukaryota; kingdom Metazoa; phylum Chordata; class Actinopteri; order Characiformes; family Alestidae; genus Rhabdalestes; species Rhabdalestes septentrionalis. Next base: position 9,693,873 of record JBBMFX010000134.1, on the reverse strand, counting down.
TCATCCACAGTGTCTTGGATGTAATTCCTTGGGAAAGGAAGGTGAATCCCTGAGCTCTGCCGACAGATCCCAGGATACCACACCAGACATTGTGGTATCAGTGATGGTAATTTGCATTACACTGACTTTCTAAAAAAAATGCTATGTACATAAAGATTGATGTGATTTGAAGATGGAGGTCACATGGTCATGCTGCTATTATTGTTATTGTTTATGCTTTCTAACTGCTCTGCATTTTTGTACACCTCATGACATTTTTGTGCAGTACGGCAGAATACTGCATTCATTCAAACGTCGACTGCATTAAATGTTGTTTTGTTGTTTTGTTACTCTCTTGTTGTTTTCTTGCAGTCTCTCTCTCATCGCCTTGGCACTCCATGTATTTTGTCCTGCCTACATTTACGTAGTCTTGTGGTATTCTGTTGTTGTTCTTGTGCTGCACCATGATCCTGGAGGAATGTTGTGGTGTAAAATTGTATATGTCGATGTGTTTGTCCATAATGTGTGTTACTGTCTGTTTTTCGTGTGTGGGATAAAAAGACTGCAATTCCCACAATGCCCAGAACTAAACTTGGCCAATGAGGGCCAGGGTTGGGAAAAAGCCCACGCACACTGACTGGGGGCTGGCTGTTCTTTTCCCGCTGGCGGGCAGACTGAGCCGAGAGAGAGGAGAGAGCAGAAGTGCAGCCGGTGTGCTCCGTTTTTCCAGCCTGCCTTTAGCTAGCTTTTGTGTTCTGAAGGCCGCTGGACCGGGGTGTTCTGCCCCCTGTTGCTGCTGCCGGTGCGGGGAACGCGGTTTGGGTCTGTTCTGTGCCAGTCGCCGCTGTTCAGGACCCATGGAGCCTTTCTCGGTCCAGGTTTGCTGTCTCGTCTGGAGCTTCTGATGCTGGTCCATGTCAACGCTGAGGCTGGAATCCACCACGTCGAGGGCTGTGCTGCAGGATTCGCCGGGAAGCAGTGTCTCCTCTTTGCAGGGAAATTCCGGAGGAGTTCGCCTGGAGACCAAGTTCGGGTTTGGCTGCTGTTGCGTCCTAGGACGAGCCGTGAGTAAAGTTTTGGGACGCGTAAGAGATCCGGTGAGGGTCTTGGGAAAATAAAACTTTCCTCAACATGCACCAACGGGCCCCAACAGCGCTGTTTTATTTATTTTATTTATTGTTTTCTTGTTCAATTGGGGGTATTTGTGTGGGTGGGTTAATATTGTTGTGGGGTGGGGAAAGGGTTAATATATACTGTATATAGTGTAGTATATACAGTATATATTTCTGACATGAAAATAGACCTGCTTGAGCTTGATCTCGACCGTTCTCTCTATATCTCTCTTTCTTTCGTTCTCTCTCTCTCTCTCTTTCTCTACATCTATGCCCCATTTTTCAGTCTCTCTCATACTATCAATATGTTTCTCGCTCTATCTCTCTCGCTCTCTCTCGCTCTCTCTCTATCTCTCTCTCTCTCTCTCTCTCTCTCTCTCTCTCTCTCTCTCTCTCTCTCTCTCTCTCTCCCTCTCTTTCTTACTCTGAATCTGACCTGTGGGTAATTGGTGGGAGTGGGTGGGACAGAGCTTGGTTTATGCTGCAGTGATTCAACCCAGCCTGCTCTCAAAGCACCAAGAGCGTGCTGGCAAAACACAGGGGAGAGATGGGAGAGAGGAGGAGTGGTGAGACAGTGAGAGGATTACATTGTAGGGGGAAGAAAGAAGGAGACAAAGAGAGAAAGGGAGAGAGAAAGAGAGAGAGAAGGGTAGGGAGAGAAAGATGTGCTTTGCGAGCACCCTCTTGTTCGTGACCAGAAAGTCAGCAGTAACACTAAATCCAAACTCTGTCCCACCAATTACCCACAGGAGGGCAGGAGGTCATATATATACAGGTATATATATATAAATATTTGAATTTGTTAACACACACACACGCACACATATACACACATATACATATCCAATTGTGAGGCAACACAGCATTTCCAAAATGGCAGGTCATGTGGGGTGTTACACAGTAGTCGTAGTCAGTACCTAAAAGAAGTCCAAGGAAGATCGATCGTAGCAGGGTTATGTGTGACCAAGCTTCACTAATGAACATAGGAACATAAGGAGCAAGAAATAGTCTGTCTGGCCCAGTTCCAAAGAAGAGCTACTGTTGCATGAATTGCTTAGACTGTTGCATGAATCTTAGACTCATTTGATAAAAGGCATCAAATTAATCAGAATCAAAATCAGAAACCTTGATTGAACCTGGAGGTATTTGTTTGTGTAATGACTGTGAGAGACAAGAACAATATATAATATAAAGTCTAAATAAAAAATAAAATTGAAAAAACATTCAAAATGAAAATACACTATGCTATATACATATATCAGAATATATGGCAGCAAATTTGAGTGAAACCTACCAACGCAAATGGTAGTTTGGATTAAATTAGTGCACATTGTAGAATCCAGTTGAACTGATAATATTTCACATGTATTAAGAACATTGCACAGTATTGCACATGGTAAACTGTTGCAAATCATAGCAAAAGCTAGCACATAGTCCTCCGCATAATGATATTTATTTAACCCAGTAAGGTTGTGTACAGCATGTACAGCATGAACCAACAGGTTACAGCAAACATTATTTTGTTGTTGTGTTAAGGGGGGAGGATTTATAGAGTGTGATGGTGGTGGGCTAGAAGAACTGTGATGTTTGGTGGAGCACTTTATGCTGGTTAGTCTGTTACTTCTCCCACAACACTGTGGAGTGGGTGGGTGATCAGCATTGAACATGATGGACTGAGGTCTAGACAATGTTCTCCTTTTAGCCATGGTGTTGTCCAGTCCCTCATCCACCACTGAGCTTTCCTGATCAGTTTGTTCAGTCTCTTTATGTCTGCCATTTTCATGGTACCTCCACAGTTCAGTCAGTGGTGACTTTTTTCCACTGCTTTTTTGTTTATTAAACTTTTCTTATTATGGATCCCTGGTCTCCTGTCCCTCCCTGCCAGCCTGAAGCACCCCGCTTGTGCCCCCATTCATGACAAAAAAAGTGGCACATTCAGTATAAATACAAGATGAAGAAAAAAACATTAATAGAAAAGATCCTCCTTCAGGGTAACTGTACATTTTAGATAATTTTCAGTTACACAATGTTTTCAGCCTTTTTTTGTTGGTATTTTCATCTCATAGTTCACAAAAATGTACAAAAATTTATGAGGTAAACTTTTGATTTCATTTTATTGATACACTACATATAGATACATTCCACATGTATTTTTAATGAAAACAAAATCTCTTTATATACAGTAATGTTTAAGACTAATAATCGAATAGGCCACTAAGATTTAAACGATATATACACAGCAAAATGAAACAATGCTACTTCAGGACCATGGTGCAGAATAAAAAGAGGAAAATCACAAGAATATTCAAGAGTATGAAAGTGCATGCCGGAGACATACATGGACAAGACTACAAGAGAAGGCCAAAGAAAAAAGAAAACACCTGGTGCATCACAGCTTACTGTATACAAGGCTACACATCTGTAGACTTGTCTGAGTGCCCGTGCTGAACTCTGTCCACCTCAGTATCAGAACTGGACCAAGGAGCAATGGAAAATTGGCCTTTTCTGACGACTCATGTTTTTTTTTAATCATGTGAATGGCCAGCAGAGATGTCCTACGATGCATTATAGGAAACACGCGAGCCGGTGGGTACAGTGTGATTCTCTGGACAATGTTCAGCTGGGAATTGATAGATAGATGGATATATGGATACATGGATAGATAGTAGGGGTGTGCAGACGGCCGTTATTTGTATCTGTATTTGTATTTGTTGAAAGGGGAAAAGTATTTGTATTTGTATTTGTATTTGTATTTGAGTAAAATTTATACTGAAACGCGCAGCCTCTGGAGCAGTGCCGGCGCCAGAGTGGATCAACTGGGTAGGCATCTACGTGACCATCACTATGAAACACAATGTACTTAAAAGGTGCTTAACTCTACATTAATTTACCCCTGAAAATATGCCAAACACCTGAATTTGCCTTCTTTCTTTGCACAAATAACACAGCAGAGAAGGAGACAGGAGAAATCATAGGAAAAATTGTAGAAAGTATTTTAGAGGTCTAAAATGTTCAGCAATGTAGGGTTCTGATGACACAAAGGTGCAAGACTGTTGGTCTTCCTGTAAAGGTGAAATAAGGCAGGTCCTATGCTTTCTGGGTTTGGTGGAAAATTCACTTCCAGCACTGAGTAGTGATTGCCATGAGAGCTGTTTGAACAGCTGCTGCTCTAATGCCACTGGCAGTGACTCCTCCATCCTCAGCCATTCTTAACACTTTGCTATACTTAAGGAGTCTTCCTTTCCCAAACTAGGCCTCATGCAATTACATATAGTAAAAAGAATATTAATTTAAAATTAATTTTTGGTTCATTTCTGGCTTTTTCCACTTCTGAATAAATGAATTAGAATAGAATGTGTTTGTACTTAGCGAATGTTCTGTTCTTTATTAAAAGGAAATGTGCCAAGATGACTGTCCTTAGTAATGAATAAATGCAACAGATGCAGCAAATACAGATTAAGTTGAAAAAAAGATTCCTTTCTAGTCAACTGGCAGCACAGAGCCCCAGAGCCACACACCTAACAGCTAACACTCTGGAGGAGGGGGATTAGCGAGAAGGGCTCAAACACACAAAGTAACATATATTAAACATATACTGACATACGGGGTTGGGAGTAACATGTTACAAAAGTAACTAATTACTGTAATGCATTACTTTTTGCTGTAACGCGGTGATGTAAGGCATTACAGAACAAAAATTGGTTATATTTTACTCGGTACAATGTCAGTAACACGCATTTCAATGCATTTTTAAACCAGAAAGAAGGTTTTTTTCTCCTTCATATAAATTAGGCAAAAATTACCAAAAGATCAGCAGAGGAGAAACGTCCGTGCAAAATGTTTCACTTCTTGTAGTCAGACAGAGAGGAGAGTAGGGGGCGTCCTCTTTTTCCCGGACAGGTCCTGTTTTTGAGACCTGTGTTCAACATCCGGCTGGAATTTTTGAATCCTCTGGGATTTTGAGCTGCCTAAACCTTCGTCATATTATGGGCATCTCTCATTACCTAAAAGTCCAGAATGGCCGTCAGCCCTGAGATGCATGCGGCTGAGATGCACATTAAACCTCTAACACCCCCCGGACCACAGAAGAGGTGGTAAAGTAAGTCCACGCTAAGGTGTCCTCCTCTTCACAATTCCAAATCTGGTCACCTAAGAGATGAGTCAACCTGCAACTGATCTAACGTCGGAAAGTACTGTCACCTAATTGAGAGTCATGAGCTATATATATATAAAATAATTAACCACAGCTCAAATACTTGTTGCAGTAACAATTTAATTTTTTTTTATGCTAGGACAGCACTTCACTTTTTCGTGCAAGGACAGTGCTTCACTACCCTACGTATTTTAATGCGCGCTGCGTAGCACTGCCAGTATCAGTGGTAACTGGTGACAGAGGGACAGAAGGAGAGAAATAATGTGTTGATTCCTTATTGTTTTTCTTTGCAAAGCATTTGAAACACATTGAAATAGCTTGAGATGTGGAAAAACCGTTACCATAACCCTAACCATGACTCTAACACTAACCCTAACAATAACCCCAAACAATAACCCCAAACAGTCACCAGTTAGCACTGATATTGGCGGTGTTATGCACTGTGCATTAAAATATATAGTGAAGCATTGTCCTGGCATGAAAAAGTGGATTATTGTCATGGCATGAACAAAAAAAAACCCTAAAGCGTGATTGCAGCATGTATTTTTATTAAATTATATTTGTGATGGCTCCTCGAAAAGATCGGTTGCTCATAAAGCTTTCTATTCATGAAGAATAGGGATTTTGTTGGGTCTGGTTATTTGCCCCCCAAAAAAACAACAAAAAAAAAAACAATCAAAAAGGCATTTGTGGTACACATACACACATAAACCTCCAAAGTGTCTCCACTCACAAAACACCAACACATATTCTCTGTTGGGAAATTATTTTCTTCCCCTCTATCCTGTTGCAATTTAAAGCATCCACTCTTGTCTCCCTGCAGATCTCATTTAAGTTCCATTCATATCAAGATTCAGATTTCATATTAACATTTAAGCACAAGCACTACAGCGCACAGCACACTAGCTCAAAGCCTCCAATGGGTGCCTCGTGTTTGTAGTTCTGATCAGGAATATCTCTCCATCAAAGCAGTGAAATAGCAATTTCACTTAGCTCCCAGTAATGCTGCAATGATTGTTGCTGATAGTGAGCCACACTGAGATGTGCCATGTGGCACAGCCTTGCTCAGCCTGCAATCAGCTTAGTATTCATGTCTTGTGAATGATCACAACTCCAACATCAAGGCTTTCCTGAAAAAACATCTACCATTGTGCAGGTTTCATTCAAATATTCTTTCAAAAGGCTTCGCTTCACAGGAAAGTATTTTCACAATGAGTTCAAATCTTCCACAATGAGTTCAAATCCCCCACCAGGTTAGGAAGTGTGTTCACGGCTCCTCCCAGGTTAAGTTTGACCATCCATTTGTTACATAAACTAGAGGAGTGACCCATTTACTTTCCCTATAGGATGTTTTTCTACTGAAAAGCAAGTATGTTAGCAACTTACCTATCCATGTTCCAGCTTTTTAAATGAATTCTCAGCAATTGTTGAAAGACAGAACAGGTTTTACAGACTGCTTGTGAATATCTCAAATTAATTAGTAAAAAAATCCTAAAATAAATATTTTTCTCAAAAATCTTGTGTTTCTGAGTCAAAATGCAGTGCTTGGCAGGCTGAAAATGACACTGATGAATCTGCATCACGCATTCACTTACAAGACAAAAAATGCACGTTTCACCTGAATCAACAGTATGATCTTTCACACAGACATAATCTGAATGGATGTCATGCTTAATTTAGTGCATTCTGATTTTAAAAACATTGCTAGAGTCCAAGTACCACTGGTGCAACTTTTTTTATACTTTTAAAAGCACAGGCCTTTGTTTGCTTTAACAAAAAACAAAACTGACATGTAAAGTGTCTTCTATATTTTGCATCAAACTTGTGGTTCACCTCAGCTTTCACATGCCTGAAATGCTTGATCTGAGGTTGATGTTTGGTTCTAGCAGTTACTGTTTAGTCATTTCAAGCTACAGTGTTGATACTATATGATTGCTCTGATTACAGAAGTTGTTTACCATTGATGTCAACAACTGGGAGGAAGCATTGTAATAGCTTTTGTGTTCTTTAAAACAAATTGACCAGACCAGATCTTCCGTCTTAAAAAACATGAAACTTGATCAATAGACAAAGTCCCTCCTGCTACTAAGGTGCACAAGGTCAGACTGATCTTCCTGATTATGGTGCTAAAGCTAAGTAAAATGAATTTTTGGCCACGTCTCCTGCAGTCAATATCATGCAGCCAACATGCATTTTTCTTCTGACCATGTGTCTGATGCTCTATAAAAAGCACCAAGAACCACAAGTCTAAGTACATTTTGGGATCAGAATCTGAACTTGAATAACACTAGACACCAGGCACCATCAAAAATAGGGGTGGAATTTCAATGGCAAATATCACATACATACAGCCCCGACTCAGATACTGTTTGGCTGATTTATACATATCTTCACAGGAACATACGTTTGGGAGGTTGCAGCTAAACAACCAAATGTTGTCCACCATCATGAGTAGACTTAATATTGTCTGTGAATCTGACAAATTGTCAGTAGAAGTCTTTATAATCATTGTGGCTCAGCAGTAAGGTGCTTGTCAGAGGGTTCCAGTTCAAGGCCCACATCTGAAGACTGAAAAAACAAGCTTTATAATTCAGCCTTTATTAAAAAAAATTTGATTGTGGGAGAACTTTGTGGAACACATGGTTTTAAATTCAAATTCAAATCCAAACCTGAATGTATTTTTAGATGTTGGCTCTCTGGGCCTTGTTTGCTTGGCCTCCTGTGATCTTGGCATACAGCTATATTTCACTATCATAATCAAACTGATCAGTGAGGGAATTTTTAATGGCCTTTTTTCATCCTTTAGGAATTAGCCAGGAGATTTCATTTCAGTGGTTCTATGGTGAACTACAGTTAGGAGACAACACAGGCAAAATTGAGAAAGGAAACAAAATGAATAATAGAATTAGAATTGTTACGGAGCAACAAAGTTGTTTCCATACCCCTTGGGGGGGGGGCCAAAGCATTAATAAGCCAATTGATTTCTGATTTTCCTTTAATTTGTAACCCATCCGTAAAAAAAACTAGACGGTTGCAAAGGTATATAAATGCAGATGGAAAACGTAGCCCAGGCTCTGTGCTCTGAATAACTGTATGGAGGCACAGTAGTGGAGACCACAGGCAAATGCTGAGATCGACCCAGAGTGGTGAAACACACTGATTAACTTGGATGCATGTCCATGGCTGCTGTGCGATGCCAGTGTATATGTTTATATAACTATTGCTCTGTGATGCCGAAGGTCATCGAGCGATCAATATCACCAGTGTTTGGAGCCAAAGAACACACTCTGGTAGTGTTTTCCCACATCGTTTTTGGCATTTTCAGCTGTAGGGTTTGGAACAGATTACAGTTGTGAACAGAATCAAAATAACTTGATCTACCATACTGTCTGCAGTTCAGACTAGAAGAATGCAAACCTGAGCAGAGGTTATTTCTGAAACAGCATCTATGAACATTCAGATAGAAGTACTTCAGGGTTTCTTTCATGCATTTTTTTTCACACCTCTCTCATTAGATCAAGCTGTCGGAGCCGCTAAAAATTGATTATCTGCTATTTTTATTGGGCTGTCAGATGGCAGTCTGGTTACCACTTGCTTTGGTAAAATACTGAATCAATAAATTGCCAGCAGGTTGAACTGGGAATGGCTCAGACAGATTTATAGACTAATGCTGCATACAACTGGCCACTGGATTTATGACTGCGTTCAATGTCTTTCAGCTCGCTGCTCTTTCGTAGGTCTATGGCTGTTCTATTATGCTTAATAAGAACAGTATTTATGGCCTGAAATGGCTCCACCAGGAGCAATGAGAAACACATCCACCTCAGGAATGCAAGAGAGAAAGAGAGAGAGACAGAGAGAGAAAGAAAGAGAGAGAGAGACAGAAAGAGAGTGACCTCTGTGTGTGTGTGTGTGTGTGTTTGTATGTGTTGGCAATCAATGGCCAACACCATAAACGCTGCTGGTGGTGTTTGCTGGAGCTCTAAAATCCCCTCGCCTCCTCATTCACCACAGGAGACTCTTTATCATGATTAATGCTCCAAGACTACATTTCCCTCAGTTCTCTCTCCACGCGCCACCTGAGGGCCAGAAACCAGAAACCTTCTCGCATCATTACCAAATCACTTAATGACCGCTATCAAAAAAAACACCTTAGCAACCGTTCTCCAACTGGTGTGACTACAGATATTCAGCCAGCCAAAAATTAGCACTTGTGCTTAGCCTTGTTTTATATGTTCTTAACTCAGAGATGACTGCACAAGGCTGGTATGATTGCATGTGCCTTGCAATAAATAGCGTCGCATTCACGTAAAGTCATCAACCTCGCCATCTGTGGCAATGCGATCGTGGCGTTTATGCTCCGTAGTAATGGCTGAAGAGAAAAATGACAGTGATTATCCAGGGCGAGTCTTTGGCCCACCGCAGTATAATTAGAGCCTAACTGGGCTTTTTTTGCTTCTTTTTTTTCTTTTTTTCAGAAGGCTGTCCCTGTCTGGGCCAAAGAAAACGATCCCCATCTAATTTCAGAGTAATTCGAGAAGCTAATGTCAGGCTCTGTGCTGAGATTTTTAAGAAATGGTCACATTTGCTTTGACATTAGGATAAAGAGTGTGTGTGTTTCTGTGTGTGTGTGTGTGTGTGTGTGTGTGTGTGTGTGTGTGTGTGTGTGTGTGTGTGTGTGTGTGTGTGTGTGTGTTATTTAAAAATGGAATTGAAAAGCTAAATGGCATGCTGTCAGGAGACAAACCACAGTGACACTGCTGGCTTGGAGGAAGCTGAGGTCATTGTGCTGCCACAGTGGTAGAGGATTGGACACCTGCTGTCTATATACACCCAGAGAGGCAAAACAATGAAGAAATATCAGAGACACAACAGACACATAGAAGGAAGTGCAGGGAGGTCTATTGACTCTAATAACACCAATCAGTCCTACATCCAAAATGTGCTAGACTTTGTGTCAAGCCTTTCTCGTGACTACTCCTGATTAGTCTCTCTGCACTCTAATATGAGACCTTTGTGGCAAAAGACAAATCATTTGGAATTGTGTCGACTAAACACTTAAAACAAAACAATAATTTTAACTCCATTGCAGAAGGTCTCACCAAACAGAGAAGAAAATTGACACTTTTCAAAACTTCAGAAGATACTTTGCTGGACATCAAAGAGGGAGGGGTTCCCTAACTAAAACAGCCTGGAAATCATGCAATCCCTTTAGATCTGGAATTCCCACCTCAAAATTCTCAGAGGGGCCATACCATAGCTTTTTAATGACTTGTGCGAAAGCAACATCTGCAAATGCACCACACAGCTTTATATGGTGAGATCTCCTTTCCAGCACAGTTTGTGGTAGTGGGAGAGGTTCTTGATTCGTCATGCAGGCTTCATTAACTCTCTGCTTTACCCTCAACCCACACACCCCACATCACCCCCCACCACACCATTAAACCCATTAAAGCAAGCCAATTAAATGTAAGATGAGAACGTTTGGCTTGTTAGTTTGTTCCTATTTGTTGTATTTTCTTCCTTCCAATGTTGAAATGAGGGGTTTGAGCCTATTTCCATTCAGCAGGGAAGTGTGGTACAAACTCTTCCATGATGAAACAACATCTATGTCAGTTCTCCCAAGAGCCAATGGTTGTGGTTGATCTACTGATGACTTTGTGAGCTATGTACATCTGCAGTATATGCAGTGACTGAGGCTTATTTACACTGGATTTACTCCTCATGGCTAACACATATCCCCTACCTTTCACCTTTATTTGACTACACTTTTAAAGATCCTTAAAAGGTTCTTGGGCGTTTTTTTTAATATTTTTACTCTAAAAAAATTCTTTTAATTAATTGTGTCAAAGAAACTTAATTGGTTCCATTTGGCACCAAGTGTCTATTATTTGTGTTCCTTGTAGTACTAAAAATGTACTTTGACTTGTTACAATAGTGGTACAGTTTTTGGTTCCATGTAGAACCATTTTTCAAACAATCATATACAACAATCATGTAACTCCATTACAGCAAAATGAAAAGAAGTCATTCTTAGAGCTGTCATGATCCTAACTGCTGGCTTTATTAAAGAAGCTATAAATATTTTCAGGGTGTAATCTTCTGATCAGAGACCAGATCAGCATTGACAATGAATGTCTTACTTGTTTACACAGCCATTTATTGCCTATCTATCTAATGAGACCACAATCTCCTGCTCCACATGCTTTTACATGTAATGTCCAGCAGGGGCCATAATGGCCAAGCAACTCCTACAGTCCTCTGACACTGATCTATTTAAATGAACGTTGCAGTGCTGAAAAGAACCCCCAAACATTCAGGCCTCAATCTGAAAAATAAAGGACGGGTTAACTGTGTGATACTATAGAAGAACCATTTTTGCTAGAGTTTTTGCATATAAGACATGTGAGGGGAATAATATAAAGGTTCTTGGGAATCCGTATCTTATTTTATTCGCAAAAAGCAGTTCTTTAGGGAACTAAAGCAGTTCTTCTAAGGCACAGCTTGAAGAACCTCCCGTGGCACTTTTTTTTGATGTAAATGAACACACTGGTCACATAATCTCTCAAAGCACTAAACCAATATGCGTTCATTACACTGTGTAGAAGGTTTTTCTTCCTCAGAGAAAAGGATGTAGTCCTTACTGGAGGCAAAGTCATTGGACCTTTCATATTTTCTCACATTGAGGAAAACCAGAAAAAAGAAGCGGTTTAAGAATTAAATCCTACCCCAGGTTACATGACAGAATGAAACAATAAGAGGAGAATAAGATCTCTTCCAAAAACAAAAAAAAATTTTCCAAAATACGCCCACAAGTTCAGGGATCATCGATAGCGGTTTGAACTTTATTTCAGCAGCTGCAGCCAGACAAGAAGACAGATGAGCTCAACTAGATCAGTCAGCTGGTGCACGACTCCCATGTAAACAAGACCATTGTCAGGTAAGGAGGGGGATGAAGAGGAAATGAAGCACCAGTAACTGTGGATCAGAAGTTGTGACAAAACAAATCAGATTCTGTTCTACTTTAATAGGAGCTGTGGAAGACGGGCCTCTGGAATTTGTGATGACTCATAGCCTTCATAGACTCCTTACTCATCTAACAAACAGAAATACCAGCATCATTTCGCTTGAAGGCAATCAATCATTTAATTGTTTTATTTCTATTTAGTTTAGGTTTTTTCTATCCTTCAAAACATGAATATATCTCAGAGCAACCTGCTTATTCAGTGAAGCCATGTATCATTAACGATTGAAAAATTCTCCGAAGCAAGGCTGACTTTGGAGATAAACGCAGAAGCAATTGTTTACTGAGACTGTAAAAGAAGGGGGGAAAAAAGCAGAACTGATCTAATCCTGAGCCAGGAGGAACAATATTCAATGTCTGTGGAGCTCCCAGACACATTGCAAGTGGTTAATGTTCTCATACACTATGAATTACCCATGCATTCTGCACAAAGACACCTCTGAGACACTATCATTGAGCTCAACACACACAAACACACATACATACACTCAGACTGTTGCATCAATATGATATACCTGGGTCTGAATACTTTTGAGTCCAGTTAGGGAGCAGATAGTCATATGTCAAAGGCATACATGTATTTTTCATTTATTTATCATTGGTGTCACACCTCTGAAATTGAAATTTTATCAAAGAAAGAAACCACCCTTTTAACTTCATGAGAAATTCATGACAAGTTGGAGCATTTGCTTCTGCCCATATCGCATGAAAAATGTCACAAACCATAAAGAGCAGTTTACATAGCACTCACATATCTCACATCACTCTTGCATGGCTAAAAAAACAATACGTTGAAAGGTTTTGATATGACATGGTTGGAATAAGATACTAAATCAGATAAAGTCCTAATATTGAGCAATAACTCATTTGAACATGGTAATCCAGCTCATAGTGTACAGGGAACGGTTCTATTATTTATTACTGCCAAGAGCATCGACAACTGTCTCTAGATGCACTTGATTAACTAATACTGAACTGGGGACAGTCATCACGGTATTTATCTGCTGACACCTCTTTTATAGAGCGCCACTGTCCACTGGCAGTTCCAAAGAGTCAAGTCTGGAAGCCAGAAGGTCAAGCCCATGGTATGACTCTTTTTTTATCTGTCTTTGCTCATTTCCTAAACTGCTGTGAATGACTGTCTATGTCTCATGACTGAATTATACAGAAATGTTCCAAGAAATCTGTGAGCTACTGTAATGCTTATGCCTTGTGAGCAGTAGTGTAGCTGGGTGTATACACACTTAGATATGCTGACTTTTTTCATCAGACCTTTCAAGACTACTGCAAGTAATATGTTTTTATTTATAGCTGCAATTTGGCTAGTTGCACAAAATGATTAACAATAGAGGAAAAACATGGTTGAAAAAAACATTTCCACCGTCCAAATTTAATATTTATTTAATCTTAAGTTAAATTATGCAAATAAACAATAATATTGTGTGTGCATGTGTGTGTGTTGGGCAGGCACAGATTTACAGTATCCATTTTTCCTCTAAAAACTGTTTTGAGGGACATATTACTGAGCCAATTTTGATTCTGGAGGTGAAGATGCATGACAGATGCCTGGTCAGGACACAGCCACACAACTTGAGTTTCAAAGCGATACTCTGGGACGATAGCTCACATGTCTTCAATTAAGCCTCAAATTGTGCAAAGGAAACAGTTGATTAGAGATATTACTTCAGAATGACTCCTGTTAGTTAAAAGGACACAAACTCTGTGCACTCATAATGATGGCTGCCTACCGCACACTGCCATGTTGCCTTGAAGAACGGGTAAAGAGAAGAAGGGGTAAAGAGGGGACATATCATAAGGCAAATGTTTATAAAAAGACAGAGAGAAAAATGTAAAAAAAGAAAAATTGAAAACATTGAAGTGAATTGTTGCTGAGCCAAACAATGCAAAGTAGTGTGTGTGTGTGTGTGTGTGTGTGTGTGTGTGTGTGTGTGTGTGTGTGTGTGTGTGTGTGTGTGTGTGT
>JBBMFX010000134.1:9638413-9657625 GCA_037832545.1 Rhabdalestes septentrionalis | reverse complement strand
CAATATTATTATGCATCAAAAGTGTGCACATTATGATACGAGCAGACACAGTAAGATATCCAGCATAAATTGTTGTAAAAAAAGTCACCAAAATGCAGTGTTTAAATTTCATAATGAAATACAAAATAAGTATGAAAATACAAAAGGTCCCATTAAAAAAAAAGAACCCACCCTTGCACTAGTCTGGCTACGGGCCTGACATGCAAACCTCTACAAAGACCAGCTACAAGATATGTAATGCAAAACACCTTATGATTACAGGGGGTCCTCGAATTGTGACACAGATCTGTTCCTTCGACAGTGATGTACCCCATAGTTTTGTGTAAGTAGAAACACACCCAAGCCTAAGTCATTTACCGATCCTAACACAGTTCTAAAATCTTAAAAACACAACTAAGCCACAGAAAAAGGAAAAGGAAAACGTCCTCACTCTATACGCTATTTTACTGCCTATTCGTCCACCGCGCACAACCAGACTACTTCACCTAAATAATCTGTAAGTATGAGGCTAACAGTGTAAACCGAGCATGAGCGGGAGTAAGCGTCATAAACAAGACTGTTGTAACATGACTGGTTTATGACTGGTAAAATGTTTTTTAAAAATTGAATATATCAGAAATCTATGTATGAAAGCATCAATATCTACCACTGGCAGGGTAAAAAATTATAATAATTTGACCACAGAGCAGATCCTACTATATCACTGCAAGAGACCAACCAGTAGAACTATAGCAAGTTTTGGAATTCTTGAGGTGAGATAAGAAATCAGTTATTTTAAAAGTTTTTACGCCCCGGAGAGCTCCATAATTGCCAAGAAAAAATGTGAGGTGTGTCATGGATCATTCTGTATGGATTTGTTATGTGTGGGATTTTTGCTTGACAAGTATCAGTGGATACACTGCTCATAGATAATAGAATTTAATAGATTTTTTAATATATATTGAATATTCAAATATCATTGATCTGATAGATGCCAAACTGTAATTAACATTGTTTTATATTTATGGCAGACTAATCCTATTTACTCTATCTAACTAGATCTTTCTATTGATCTTTCTAATCTAGTGATTCACTCTCCAGGGACCAGCCAGAACTCATCACACATACTTCTCACGAATATTAACTTGCAAAAGATGGCTACAGATGAATCACCTTTAATCTCTAATATTGCTAACATGTAATAAAAATAAGTCTGTTACAGCGCTACTTTGCTGTGACTACATGATCTCGGGACCCCTAAATAAGGTCTGTTTAAGGTCTAGACTTGTCCTTCTAGAATAAGGATTCTAAATTAAATCACCCTGATCTTTATTGAAGAAGACGTTTCTTTATTTGTCACATGCAATTTGTCACCGTGAAATTCTTTCTCTGCATTTAACCCATTCACCAAGTGAGGCAGTGGGCTGCTGCCAGCGAGGCGCCCTGTGGAACAGTGTGAGGGTACAGTAACTCAGTAATCCCAAGGGAAACTCTGCGGTGACACTAGCAGTTGGGATTTGAACCCCAACCCTAAGATTGCAGGGCCAACATCTTAAACATGACATGAATGTAAGCTTTCAGAGAAAATCTCACCTTTAGTGCATCTTTTCATGGTGGTACAAGATACAAACTTATGAAATGTGGCTGTTAATAATTTAACACATCTCCAAGAGTATTCCACTACAAAGTGGCATAGAAGGTGTAGGGAAGGATCTTCAGGCATATTCCTCCCTTTTCTATGTGTAAATTGGGCCTATTTATTTAAGCAAGCAGGGGAGAATATTCTGCAATCATATCTGCCCTCGCCTACCACTTTACAACCTGTCAGCTGTCAACAAGCCTCTCATCTCGAAAGCGTGGCAGATTCAGCTGATCAAATGTGACATCTCAATTGATCCGTTTTGAAAAGAAAGCAAGTGTTTACATCTTGATGATTCATCAGGTGAGGACGGCATTGCTGTCAATCATATCACATATGCACGCAGATAGACAACTTTTTCAGAAATGGCAGCATTTGGACAGGACTTGATTGAGCCACTGAGAAACTGCAGCCTTTTCCGTATCAGTGCAGGTGTTAAAGGAAGCTTTGTGAGCTTCATGGTTTTCAATCATGCTAAACAGAGCACCCAACCCACAGTATTTTTAGACACATCCTGAGCACCAAACTGTGTACAATTCTGCTTCAATGAGCTGAAGAGAACCACATTTGACATAAATCTTGTAGCTTGACAAAAATAGTCATTTTCATTTCAGTTAACCCGCGATGGAGTATGACTCAAGACTAAGCAGGTACGCCTAAGGCAGGGCTTTGATTAGCAACAAGGCCTGAGACAGCCATTTTTAATGATGATGAGAACGAGTGATGCTGAACTGTCTTCCACTCTGTAAGCTCCCAATAAAGAAGGAAAGGCTAGAGATTACTGCTCCAATACTATAAGTCTAGGATCAGACAATAGACCACTTTTGTGTGCATGTGTGCGTGTTTGTGTGTGTGTGTGTGTGTGTGTGTGTGTGTGTGTGTGTGTGTGGTGTGTGTGTGTGTGTGTGCATTTTGTAATGCCAAAAAGGTTCTCAAAATATAGGAAAGGAAGAAAATAACAGGGTTAACCTGCAGTATCACGGCTAATTACGTGACTTTATTCTTATTCAGTTTACATTTATTTGCGTGTCTGTTGTATGCACAGTGTAAGCAAGGTGCGATGTTCTGTGGGGCACCAGGTGGTTAGGAAGTTGCCCCTGTGATCCCAGTACTGCTAGATACCCTTGAGCAAGGTTCTGTCTACACACACTATTCCCTGGGATCCCACTACATCTGAAGAAGTTAATGCTGGCTACCAACGAAAGGTATCATAGTACACAGTGCATTACAACTTGCTGGACCATGGAGTAATGGAAGAAGCTCAGAATAGTATTAGTATTTCTCCCCTGGAAAATAGGGTAAAACAGGATGTGCTGTGGGGAGAACCGGAGCTGTTAGACGTATTGCAATTCTCTACAAAGAACAATGGTCTGCTGATGGTACTGCCAATCATGGCATTGATATATATATATATATATATGCTCCCATGTATACCAAGTAGTATTCAATAAAAGTAGTATTCTGCAAAGTAGTGCTCAATATATTGTGAACTTACCCAGACAAAAATTATGCAGCTGAATCTTTAAATAATTATTCATGGGGAAAAAGAGGGCATTGTGTGCATGTGAGACTGAGATAGCGAGAGAAAGAAAGAGAGAGAAAGTTTAAAAAGTGTGGATGTCTTTCATGTCAGAATAGCTGCCTCTGACAGCTATTCACCCCATAAAAAATAATAGATAATTAACTGCTGTCTCACTGTTAATGCTGATGAATGGTGGTTAAAAAAACAATAGTCTCACTTTCAATAAGATGATTTAAGTCAGCATGAACAATGTGTACACAATGCATGGGCGTCGCAAATCTTCAACCAGAGGGGGACGTGTCCCCTTTACATTGCTTAAGTATTCGTTTGAACCCCCCACCCCCCCCCCACACACACACACACACACACATTTAACATAAATAATTAGTTCACCAGGGCTGTTGAATCTTGAATCTTTCGCGAAGGAATCCGCTCCACTAAACCGATAGAAGGACACAAATCGCTGGAAATCCTAACAGACCCCCTAAAAGGACGAGATGTGCACGCACGCAGCAACTCCCCCTGCCACCAAACCCAGCCCCTCATGCACAAACTCCGCCTCCACTCACAAACCCCGCCCCCATGTGCCCCAGTCACATAAAAAATGCCCCTGACACAATTTATTATAAATAGCCATTCTCCTAGCGGTAACACAGATGATATTTTTAGCTGCAGAGTAGTGGGCTGCAGAGGAGTGTTTCAGGGTCCGGTGTTCAGGGAATAAACTCCTTTGCTGACATTCTGAATGCATTGCACCAGCACAGGGACCAAAGAGAAAGGGATTGTGTTTCAAAAGTTGATTGAATGAGCCCGGTGTCAGTTTGATCGCTGATCTACAAGTCTTATGGGCTGGTCAGAACAATAAATAAATAAATGAAGGAATATATGTTTGGCCCAAACAGCATGTCAGCCCACCGGGAAAACGCCGGTTAACCAGATGGTCAGCCTGACCCTGCTTCCAACAATTTTCTCTATATGAGATAAACAAACAAGGAATCTCTTTGGGAAACAATCACCGGTAAGTATTAAACTAGAACATATCTTTTTAAGTTAAACAGTATAGTTAAGGTAGACTGTGACACAACATATAAACAAAGCCATGCGTGACACACGTGTTTCCTGTATTTGGCTAATTTTAAGGTTCAAATGTCTTCAGAATGTAAAAAAAAAGTCAAATGAAATAAGGACATTTTTCTGTTCTTCACAAAAATGTGCGGCTTACACAGCATATGCAACCCAAAGACTTAGACCCAAAGGTTTAGGTGTTGATGTAGGACTACTATGCTACGGTATGAATCAGAGAATGTCCTCACAAGAGTAGAAATGCTAATCATGTATATTAGTGTGTTGAGTTTATCCATTACTGTTAGTTTGTTCTAATCTCCACAGATTCTCCACCATTAATCCAGTTGAGTGATGATTCAGGTCTGTCATGCGCTTTATCAGATTTCCTTTAATAGGCCTATTGGTCTAGTTCATTTAAAGCACCCCGTAAGCAATTTTAGACAAGCAATGTAATTATAGTCCAAATTCACCAAAGTAAGAGTCAGACTATCTAAGATTGGGGTCTTGTAGGGCTTGACAGTGAATAATCTGTTTTACACATTTTCCCAGTTGAACTTTTCCTATTACCTTCCTCAAAGACTTCCTTTAAACCCACTGCTCATTCTCCTAGCTGAAGCGAGGCTCCATGGCCTGAGAGGCAGAGATTAGCTCAATCTCGTTATGTCCAAGACTGTGCTTTTGGAGGCCTGCTGCTGCATGTTTTGTGAGGCTGCTTTTCACTCTTGGAGGATTAAGGCTTCAGGCACGGAAGTGATGATTTATCAGCCAGCAGGACGAGACTGGACACTGGTCAACAACAACTTGTCATAAACTACACACACACACACACACACACACACACACATACACACACACACATACACACACACACACACACACAAAACACCTCCATCACAGTCATCCAGTGTTGCTAAAACCATTTTGTCTTCAGTTTTTGTAATAAAGGTTTTATGAGACAGGAGTCTTCCAAAGTAGAAGCCCGAGTCCCTGGGGGATCTAATCCCGACCCAAAAGAGTGTAGACTTCCCCAAATTTAAGCGGCTTTCTGAAGTAGCTTACGTATGCTACCCGTGTCTGATAGTGAGATTAGCCAGCTGGCTAAATCGCTTAATGCTTCTGATATGAGTTTATTGAAGTCTTAAGAAAACGGGAAAATCTGGAGCACACATAACATATGACTATCAATTTGCCACCATTCCCTAATCTAACCCAGCTGTGTCCTCTCGTACAACATTGTTTGTGGCATTTGCACAAATGTTATCATGACTCATTATTAAAGTGTGTTCAGTCAGCTAACTCTTAACTCTTTCAACTAAATCGACTGTACAGCCAGCATCTTTATGAGAGTTTTCTAACAGCATACTAAACTGCCTGGTCTTTTAAGCCTTACTGAAATCACCTTCAAACACTTCAGCTCACTTACAATCTATACAGCTATCTGCCAACTGCATACTGAGATGGTTAGCCTCTTTTTTTAGACTACAGCATGTCATGTAGTGTAGCACTATTATTTAATTATCAGCTTGAACTGACTTGATACAATAGCATGCTAACATTACTGGCTGTCACACTTGCTGAATTAATCTTGTTCACAATGTTACTGTCAACATCATCAGAGCTCATCCGATTTACTAAACTATTTAGCAGTAGTAAAGGTAACTGTTGTCCGTTTTATGTGTTATATATGCTTATATATGACCTAAATCTAACCACTGTAAAACCAGTTATATAACTTTTTGAGTGTGTAGCATTATTGTGAAGTGGTACAGTAAACTGTAGGTTAGACTCATTGACAGCTGTCCACTGTTTCCCCTACGTCGGCAGTAATGCCATTCCAATGTTCATATATAGTTCAGCAATTTAAAATTCCGCGTAAACACATATTGCTTGAGAAACCGTACTTCTGCACCATGCAATCTGCTTATCATTTAACTAATGCGAGCTGTGTAGTTCAGATCAGCATGGTGTATGGGCATTTCACTTTTACTTCCACAGCATGTTCAGGGGCAATGAAGCACTCTCCAGCCTTGCAGATGGAAATGAGTGATGGAGGGACATGATAAAAGAGGACATTGGAGGATAAATAGGTAGAGACACAGAGAGAGACAGAGAAAGAGAGAGAAATAAAGAAAATGGTAGGAATCAAACGTTTTTTGTCAGTAAAACCCAGCCATTCCTTAAGATGTCAAGAAAAATGCCCCAAGTGCTACAGGCAAGACTTGATATAAATAAATGTATGGGAAAAAAATGATGTAAGTCAGAACCACTAAATTGTTGGCTTTGCTCATGAAAAAGCCACAATGAACCAAGAAACACTGCATAGCAACATGCCTCTTGCTCCAGAAAATGAGAGAGGGTTAGTCTAGCGTTGGCCGGAATTGACTTCCATGCTACCTCGCCAGCATTTTGAGACCACATTAAACAATGAACTGCCTATACTGTGAATGTGAAAGAATGCAGGGTCATCGAAGAAGAAAACCAAACCTCAACTGCTCCATTCTGAACCTATTTCCCTCTCAATTGCCGCTTCCCCCTGCCAAAAGCAAAAGGGATGGCCTGAGCCAAACAGCAAACCAAATGTAACTGCCGCAAAGCGCCGAGAGACGATGGCGGGCCATTGTTTAAATGGCTGTGTGGTAGAAATGTAGTTAAGGGTGCAGAGGACATTGCACAGAGGCTGGTCAGGAGCTGGCAGAGATGGGGAGAGATTAGCAGATTGGCTTTTATTTCCTGCAAGAGGAGCTGAGACCCTTGCAGTGGCCAGACGGACCCTTTGCAGGACAACCTCATAACGCCTTAATGAAATGTGGCAAGGACACAGCATGTGGGGTGGCCAGTATTATCACTGCACAGGGGGAAATGAAAGTCCACCGTGAGCCTGTCTAATCTTGGTATAGTCAGAGGCAAAGCCAATAAGGATTTGGTAATAAAGGCCTAGGCTGGAATGAATGGGAGGAGGCATGGAGAGCATGCTGCAATCATGCCCTCGGCCACCTCAGTGTGCAAGGAGACAGAGATGAACAACAAGTAAAGGGCACACACACACACATATATGAACATGGCCTTTCGGGGAGAGATTATTATGATATTAATATTAAAAATCTGTTAAACCATTAGGTGACACATACAGTACTTTAAATTTAAAAACTGCTTTCCCACAAGTGATTATTCTTGACATGTTCTCCTGTGTAATGTCCTATATGACCATACTTAGAGCCCATTATTGAGAAACTTGCTGTTAGCCTTTTCCCAGACACATATTAAGCCTAAGCCTAGCCTAAAATTATTTTTAATGATGATTAATCATTGGCACTGAATTTAAGATAAGATAAACTTCTCACAAGTGGGGAATTTACTTTGTCATGGCAGAAAGTGAACAGTACAAAGACAGTTAAGAACATAATAGAATAAAATTCTATAGCTACAATACAGTATAAAATGTACACTATACAATATATAAATATAAATCTGGTCATCTGTATTGTAAAATATATACATATATGTGTGTGTAAAGTAAATGTAGACTTGTAGACAAGTCTACAAGTCTACATGTAGACATGTATGTATATATAGTATATATATATATATATATTGTCTATGACTAGGCCTAATCCTAGTCCAGGAAAATTACCCTTATTGTTTAATTGTTTAGCGTTTTTTATTTTTTTTAGACCTTTGCTTGTTTAATGAAAGAATGCCACAGACATTTAAGGACAGAATGATGGATTGCTCTGTCCCTGTATTATGGATTGGCAAGCTATGTTTAGCAGTTAAGTGAGGGTCATGTTGGGGTCATGCCCTCAGAGGAGCCGGAAGACACTGTTTACCACGTGCTTGTGTGTACCCATATGCTGGTTATTATGCTGGTATTCAGGGTTATATCAGGTTACTGTCAAACCACTCATTCATCACAGGGCTACGATAAACAGCAGGGGCACCATGACAGTCGTGAGGAGAAGCATAAGTGTGTGGAGAACCTCAGAACAAGGCCTTATTTAGGTTTACCCTATGAAAAGGTTAGAGATTTGTCTGTATATGAATGCAATATATTGTAATCGAGTCTCTGTGTATTACTTTTTTGAGCTAAATGGTTTTCCATCTGTATACTGATCTGTATTGGGTTACTTAAACCTTTTGAGCACCATCTGTAATTTTTGGTGTGATTACAATGCTATTTTCTGAGAGGCATAATAATTAAAAACAGAGAGGGACTAGACTGACCACACAGCACTGCTGAGCCAAAGCACTCTTTGCACCTGAAGATGACAAGGACTTGGACTAAACTGCATTAACAGTGATTATTCATCACTGAACATCCTTTAGAGTCTAGGTGTAAGTGTAAATATATAAATTAATACTGTTGCATTTACACTTACAGCAGTTGTGTTATCTGCCTGGTAGTTCTGACTAATTATTCAGAAGGTAATAGTGAACTATGATGATAGTGTTTACAATAATAATTTTATCTTCTACGGGACTACTTTTTAGTTATGATTAATTTTATAATAACCACTTAACTGCCCACAAGCTGTGACAAAGTAAACGTGAGAAAGTAATTAGTGGAAGTAAACAGCTCTAAACTGCTTTTGTTGTGGGACATGATGGAAAAGTTTGGCTTTCACCATGTTCTCCATGACACTTTAGGAGTTTTAGGTATGATAATCTACAACTAAGAATAAATCACATGAAGACTGATTTTTTCCCTCCTTTCAATTCTTTTTTTGTTCTTTTTCTTTCATTCTTTCTTTATTTTTAACATTATTTCCTGTCCTTTTTTTTCTTTCTTATTTCTTTATTTCTTTATTTGTTTTCCATAGGATTTTCATATGGATCCTACAGTGATACATTTCAAAATAAACCACCACTTTAAAATACTGTTCATTATTACCAAATCAGGAAGAACACAGTAACACCTGATTAATTGTTATGAGTGAATGCACGCTTACGTAACAATGCTTGTATGCAGTAGTGTGTGGCGTATAGAATACAATGGCTGGGTGTTTAATCTGTATGCCAACCAGCATCTTCTGTCCTGTGCAGTTGGGCTCTATTTTCAGTCATTGTTAACTCCCCTTATTAACCCCTGAGAAAGAGCACAGTAACACCTTAGTAGTGAGTTCCCATGTGTACCATTTTAACTCCTCTTCGGAAGAAAAATCTAAAAATGACTTATTCAGATTGTTTAAATCTAAAAATGACTTATTCATAAATTGGATGAATAGAAAATAGGGGAAAGACAACAACATACAGTGGAGCTTACATTACTTCTAGCCATCTCTGACCTACCATGCTCTTGTGGATTTAAAGAATAACAGCTCAGGAGAAACACCACTGGCACACACACACATCCTGTGAAAAAGAATGAAGTAAGCAAAAGATATTCTGGACAGTAGTAGTTAAGTCCATGTCTCGTCTGTAGGCTGATCTCTGGCCCATACCACAAAATTTGAAGAAACATACGGTTGTTAGTAAAAAATAAACACAGCAGGGAAATAATTTGGTACAGTGTGGTATGGTGGTTGTACACCCACCAACTACAGGCCACTGGAGATGGGAGATTGACCTATTAAGTATGAAAGAGTAATATTTGTATTAAATTGCTCAATAAACGTTTCCTATTTCACAGGTACCTTAAGAGTGAAGACACAATTCTTTGTTTGCTTTAGTACCCCGTCAGTAAACTGAATATCAAATTCAGCTCCAACCAGCGTTTCCTTTGCCGGCTTTCTATGTTTTTGACACGACTTGACACTTTCAAGGATTTTGTAAGTATAAGCTGCTATTCTGTAGAATTATGTTATTTTGTGTATTTGACCTGTCTCTTAGAGCACAATGCGGGCAGCAGAATAAGCCTGAATTATGTCATGCCTATTTTTGACACCTGCATGGCTTACAGATGTGTGACACAAAGGGTGATTCGAATAGTGAGGTGTTAACAGTGGGTGGTAGCAGCTGCTCTGTAAAATCCACCAGTATTCAATTAACACCTACTGTGTTACTGTGAGCTGATTCAAAATGAAGTCCTGCTGAGCTGATTTCATACTGGCTTTTTCCTCTGTATCTGCTTTGATTATTTTGCTCTCTATCTGCTTTCCTCTCTGATTGTCCACAGGTAGCTATAGCAACACTTTTACGAGTTGGAATATGCTGGAGAGTGAGTGCTTTGTTTAGAAACTGGAAGATCAGGGAAAACAATGAAACGCTATAAGCTAATTTCCTGGCTTTACAGATAGAATGACCTAGAATCACTTTTACGACCTCTCTTTTTCCTGTATGCATTTAATTTATACATATAATTTTTTGGATCCAGCACATATGGCTACAAGACCATTATATTCCATCAGTAGCTACGCCCTTGCATTTCATTGCACATAGATCTCCATACACTTCCTTGCAATTTCTTGAAAATGTTTTTTTTTTTTATATTGGCTTTCACTTCTTTGAGCCAGTTATAAGCCCTGGTGGTTATATTATTTAAGTGTTGAAAGTATAAATTATGACACACCGGCCCTAGGCCTCTGTGTTATCTCAGCAACGCTCAACCAGAGCCAGACTATTTTGACTTTAATGAGGCCAAGATGTATGGCCTGCATTTTTGAACCTGTACAGGGCCATCCCAAAGCGGCTGCTGGGGCCGGACTGTTTATCTCTGGCAATTTGGCCCAAACGGGATCCTTAAATTACACATGTTGCATGTCGGATTTCTGTACAGAATTGCATGAGCTTCATACACTCTGAGTGAAAGGAGAGACTTTAGGCAATTATGCTAAACCTGCCCCTTCCCCTGTGTGTAGATCTATAGCTGGGCCTAAATAGAGCAGCAAGGATTAAGCAGGATCCTCTTTCATCAAAACCAAAAAAGATTTACACTCTCTTGGCTCTGCCATCCAGCATGACCTGTAGAGCATGTATTCACTTACAGTGTGATAAAGAGAAAGAGAGAAAGGTGGGACAAGGTGAGTGCTAGGTGATGGTGAGTGGGCAGGGGTAGCTAAGGGTCAATGAAAAGAGAAAGAGTGTGATTTTGGGAGAAAAAAGGGTCTGAGTAAACACAAACAGAAAAGGTCCAATAAGCCAAGCCTATTGATGCATCCACTCAGTTCCTAGACCTATCTGACACTTAATTTAGATACAGAATGCATACCTAGCACTGAAATGTTTTACAAAAGTCAGGTTTCAGTTTAGGAAATTAGTAATAGGAATAAATACACAGCAGAAATAGTTATATGTGACATATGTATGATATTGTTTTGTATGTGTGTGTGGGTGGTGTTTGGGGTGTATATATTCAGGTAGAGTACTAGAGTGTGAGTATTAATGTCTGTGATGTCCCAGCATGCCTGCTATGCTAAAGGCTTGTGCTAAATGTGACAGTATTAGATTGAGATCCCAGAGTCTGTGCATGTGTGTATATCATAATTATATTAAATTCTCCAAGTATTTCACCCTTGAAATGCTGCACATACAGTCATTTGTGGACATAAATAATGGTATGATTGCTTGCGGTACAGTAAGTGCTGCTCAGCAGTGGCTCTCAGATTAAGAAAGCTGAGTCTGGCGTCGTCTCCGGCTGCTGGGGAGCTCTAGAGTTTCAGCAATGATGACATCCTCAGCCGCAACTGATACCATAACCTTATGCTGACCAAGGCTCAAACACACACACACATTTATACACACACACACACACACCCACACACACACACTGAGCTAGGCTTCCATCAGTAAATACGCATGTGTCAACTTTCTGAACAATGTGAGTGTCTGTATCTTCTCCGAGAAATACTTTTACAGACATGAGCCCAATTCTGACAATCCTGAATTTACATCAAGCCCTGGGGTAATTTGGTCTTGAACAGGTGCTGCCCAGAGAGTTTTTATTTCTGTCTTAACTGGCCATGTTTTCTCTCTCTCCCCCCTGAGAAAATCACAGGCCGAATTTCCTGCTGTTTTTCAACAAACCCAGCGGTGGTCTGGTAATTATAGTTGTGTCCAGATACTCATTTCTGTGATTTTCCAGGCAAATGTCACCGCTGTTTCCGTAACGCTGTTACTCAGTATCTTTGTTAAACTCTTCCTGAATTGTAAAACAGTGGATTCTTCAGGATGTTCTGTCATCTCTTAACCATTATTTAAACCAGGCTGGTAGATTTCTCCATCCCCTCTTTACTGGGAGAGCTTTAGCATTAGGTGAAAGAACGTAGTCAGTCCAAAAATTAAGATCCCACATGCTAATCAGAGAGGCAATTGTAACTGAAGTTACAAATATAAAGCATTACTTTATATTCACAAAACAATCAGCAATGATAACACCACCAACCCATTAGAAACTTGCATGCCTTGCAGGCATTTTATAACTGTCTGGATACGAGAGTTTTATCACTGGGGAGACATAAAAAGGGTTACAGGCATCCCTTCTAATCTAATCCAATCCAGATGGGGCTATAGACTGTCCTTCCAAAGGGGGCATTGCCGAAGTCTCTGAATGAATTGCTGTTACATGTCAGATATGACAGGGATTATAGAGGAGTATAGAGGTCCTACAATACAGGTCTCTCAGTACTTACAGGGATATGGCGGTGTACATCATTTCTGCTAAGCATATCCCACATCTGAAAATAAAAACATGTCACACATCTGAATGTACCATCATACTGCTAATGAAAGTTCCTAACAACTTCACCCCAAAACCTCATCTACATTATCTGCAATATCTGGAAATGTGAGGATTATTCATATTATATCCATCCATATAAATCCATGTTCATATCTTTCTCTGTTTCACCTGCACTTTTGTGACTAATATTCATAATATACTCATGATATATTCATCTATCACATTAATACTCCAACCCCTTACCATCTTTATATGTATATTATTCATGTTAATACTCCACCCCCACACATTTCTTATGTATATTGTATGTGTATTAATCCTCCATCCCCATACAGGTGTTATATGTATATTATGTTCATATAAATACACCACCTCCATTCAGTTCTTATATGTACATTATATGAATATAATACTCCACCCAGTCCAGTTCTATATGTACATCATACATTCATAATTGTCCTTGGTAATGCATCCATACTTTATCTTTACCTTATGATCCTTACCTTCTTACCTTCATCCTATTTCTACTGGGGTTTTTTTTTTTTTCCTGTTCTTATGGACAGACTTTGCAAAAAGCCTTTTACAGCATGTCATAGCATGTATGATATTGTATGTAACAAATAAATTCTGAATCTGAATCTGAATCAGCGGAGGTCTCCAGTACTTAATGACACAGAACCTTCTCAGCCCTCTATAGGGCTTTGACAGGCTTCTTACACAATATGATAATATCAAGAAAAAGGAAATAACATAAGTATCTGGTTTATCAGGGCTGTCACTCTTGCTGACAAGGCTTTTGAAAAGGGAGGCCCTTCCCCTTTCTTGGGGACAACAGGCCATCCAGTTGGGGCCCATTGTCTACCCTGGTTACTCTCTGCATTTGACCCAGAAAGCACAAGACCAGATGACCCTTCTAAATAAAACACATGTATACACCATGTACCATAGATTTAATTTGGATCACATAAAATTTTGTTCCAACACACACCATGCAGCAGTCAGAATGAAAATGTCTCTGGGTTGGTTTGAGGTTGGTGATTCACTGAAGATATATATTTTTGTTCAAAAAAAAGAGAGCTGATACCACAGCAAGAGGATACAAGTTATGTTATGGTGTTATTTTCAAGAAAGCAATTTTTTCTGTTTTTGCAACAAAAAGAGCAGATCTAGATAGAGCTCTTCAAATGCTGCATAATGAAAAAGAACAAAGTTTATCATTTTTTTCAAAAATTGAAAATGTACATACGCCCAAATCTTTAATAGTCAGTGTACTGTATGTGCATGATGAACACTTCAACGTTTGGGTAAAGCTCATATAACCTTTCCAAACAACACATGCTCTCCTTGATGTACTGTGACAGAATAATACCTTTTAAAATAAGTTACCATTCATTACCTCTATGTGGAGCAAATGGTAAGGGCACTATGAAAGGCAAGAAGGAAAAAGACCTATCACCTTCTCCAGCCCTGTCTGAGTGTTTGAAACTTTAACAGAGATGCCGCCTTGTATATCTTCGCACTCCAGCTTGCTCTGAGCTCCCCTCATTTTTCGCAGCTAGGTGTGCAGTCTGCCACGCAAGCGCAATTTGTTTGGGCCCGCTTGACAAACTCTGCACTGCAGGGCACTAGGTGTGAGGCAACTGCGACGGGGAGAGACGCAGAAAGCTGTCACTACAACACACCAAGTGGGCACAAGATAACAGCAGAGAAAGAGAAAAATAAATGCGCCATACTTGCTTAGGGCACACATTTGTAGGAACAAAAATGAATTGGAAGAAAACCTTTGCATTATATGGAATCCCTTATTTGTTCAACTTTTGAATATAGACCTGGAAAAAGATCCATTCATTTAAATGTGTGTCGGTGATTTTGTTTTATGTGGAAATCATTGGTGATTTACTATTTAGATATCGATGATCATTTTATAAGATCTTGTGCTAGGATTTGTATTGTTCATTTCAGGTCATTTTGGCATAATTTAGAGCAAATTTAGTACTGAGGTACCAAATAAGAAAAAAAGCACATTCCATATAAACCTAATTAATAGATAAGGGCTGTGCATTGAAAGATAATGTAGGATACAAAAAGATTGTATGAGCTTAACCTTCAGTTTTCCTAGTTCTCCACCGTAGAAGTGTCTCAGGTTTTATTTTACAGAGAGCAGATAAAAGCAGAAAGCACAAACAAGTAAGACATTGAAGGACCACAGTGAAAAAGCAAGGCTAAGAGAGAGGTTTTGGCTCAGCTGACTGTTTTATGAGGACATGGTTTATGTTAGGACTTTCAGAAGGACTGGACCTGGCTGGACCACTACTGTAAAATGGCCACTGTATATTGGACAGTAAAAGCCAGGAAAGATTGGCATTAAAAGCCACTTGTGCTCCATTGTGACACCACATGAATGGTAAACCAGATAGCTTTTTTAAAAACTTCAGTTCCAAAAAATCCTTTATGCAACATGTACGTGCAACAGAGGTGCTGCAAAGGTAATACGACTGCGCTGTTGAAGATTATGCCTCTTCCTTTCCAAGAGAGACAATCCAAAGACTGCCTATGTCAAAACAAATTAGGGATTTGGCATCTGACCACAACATCTTAGAACATCACATCAAGGAAGAATGAGAGGAGACAGCGAGAGAAAAGGAGACTTGAGGGGGAGGGAACAAATGAGAGAAGAGAGCCATCAGATTCACTGGCAGTGTTTGTTGTTGGTTGCTGGTCTCTCTTGTGGAATTGAATTGGATTGAAGCCCTTTGATAAGGCCAGAACAATGCCAGCCCAATTTATTTGATGCCGCTTTGATAGTGTCACCAAATTTGCATTGTGCCACCTTCTTCTTTAGCGCACAGAAATGAAAGAAGTCTGTTCGACTGGAATAATCAGAGATGTGATCAAGTGATGAGCTGTAGCAAAGAAAAGAAATATTATGGAAAAAAACACAACAAATATACCTCAGGTAATCTTCTTGAATATCTTAAGTCTGAAAACTGAAGTTTTCTACATGTATCAATTTCATATATTCATGGTCTCCACAAGAGACCTAAAGGTATGTTGTAGTATCTGGCACCAGGAAGTCCTGTAAGTTTTGAAGTGAGGACTCCAATAAGACAACTGGGTTGCCCACTGTATTCCACAGATACTTGTTTGAACTGAGATGTGGGGAATTCGGAGGCCAAAATTCTTTCCTCAAT
The DNA here is from genome assembly GCA_037832545.1 of Rhabdalestes septentrionalis. Taxonomy (NCBI): domain Eukaryota; kingdom Metazoa; phylum Chordata; class Actinopteri; order Characiformes; family Alestidae; genus Rhabdalestes; species Rhabdalestes septentrionalis. The sequence goes on along the minus strand of JBBMFX010000134.1, from coordinate 9,641,615 downwards.
CTAATCCTGAACAATTTTTGTCAGGGTACATTATTCTGCTGAAAGAAGCCACGGCCAGTAGAGGATACTGTGATGCTTGGTTTGCAACAATGTTGCATCATCCACATGAATGTCTGATGTTCCCAAGCAGAACATTGCCCAGATCATCACACTGCCTCAAGCAGCTTGGCTGCTTCACACAGAGTATCCTGGTGCCATCTGTTCCCCAAGTAAGTGATGCTCTTTCACATAGCCATTCACCTGATGTAACAGCTGGTGGCCCACTGGTTAGGGTATTCGCCCTATGAACAGGAAGTTGTGGGTTCAATTCCCAGGACTACTAAGCACCTCTGAGTTTCCCTGAAAATGATACCATCCCCACACACTGCTCCCCAGGTGATTTGCTTGGTGAATGGGTTAAATTAAGAGGAATCATTTCATACTGTTCACACCATGTGTTCATGTATGGCAAAATGGTCCCTTTTGCTCTTAATCTTTGTTATGTTCCCATGCACTTTGTATGTTCTTTCAGCAGTGGACACCGGTCAACATGGGCACTGTGACCCGTCTGCAGCCATACAGTCACTTTTTGGTCCTGATCAAAATGTCTGAGGTTTGAACACTTGCCCATTTTCCTGCTAGAAACACATTAATGTAAAGAACTGCCTGTTCACTTGTTTATCCCACTCCTTGACAGGAATCATTGACATTGTTTCTGTGTTTTGCTTCTGATGTGAACATTTCAGGAAAGTTGAACAGGGAAGCTTGGAGTCAATTCCACTAGAGCACCCTGATCCTATGATCCAAACATAAGAGCAGATGACAGCAACATCAATGAGAAGGTCAACAGCAGCAGAGGCTGACTGGCAGGAGTCAGTGTTTGGAAATTATTCCAGGCAGTCCCTGAAAATAATAAACTCCGTGACCTGGCCAATTTCTTCCTTTGGTACACAAATGTTAATTCCACTCAGTAGAATTAAAGGGTATCTCACAGACTGTGAACTAAACCAAATACAAACCAACTATTCCAGCCCAACTACAGCTTCAAAATAGTAATACAAAAAAATATGATTAATTTATACAAGAACATGTGCATTGAAGTGGTTCAAATGTAATGTTTTAATGGCCCATTCCACACTTAATGATAACTGGAGCAGAATGTGACATGAGCAGCTCATAAAACTGTTCAGAAACTACATGGAAGATGATGGAAGAAGTTCCATTTCCATTTCATATTGAGTACAGCTCGGTGTTAAGACAGATCAGTATTAATATGCATTATCTGTCAAATTGTATTTTAAGGGACAGAATTAGGATCTTTTGAACCAGCAAAACACAATGTTAATACTAATATTTATTTTTTTAGTAATAAAAAATAAAATGTCATTCAACAGCTTAGACAATATTTCTATGTCTCAATTCCACTTCACCTACTGCCATGCAATGTTTGTTATTCTATCTATTTAAGAGTTTGGAACTATAAAATTTGGAGATATCAAGTTTCATGTTGTGATGTGTATGTTTGAAAATGGTTGGAGTTAGAAGGGTTCACTACTGAGTATGGTTCACAGCCCATGCAAGGTATGTCATTAAACTAGATCTTTTTGTGAGCCTCAAGTATAAGGTTTCATATGTTTATGGGGGGCCCAGTACATTTCTTTTGAGCACCGTGAGCCCCAGTGTGATTGCAGCACCATATTAACATATGTTAGTACTGAACCCACTACTTTCTTCACATTTTTTCTGTTTGGAAAAACCATTGTTGCTACAATGAGCATTACCTTAACTATTTAATAGTTGGTAAATAACCAGGTAGGTAATAGAAAGAACTGGATTTGGAGAAATATTTCAGAACATAAGCATGATAAAAACAATACAAAAAGAGAAAAACTGAATGTTTGAGGATGAATAGAAAATGGGAGAAAAATCGAATAAGCTTAAATTACAGATCACATATCCAAACAAAGTCCCATCCAGACCTGCTGAACAGCTGTCCCTTAGTTATGCTTATAGCTAGGATGAACATCTAATCAGTAACTACGTCTATGTGGCTTTTATGCCCCTATTCTATCAAATTTGGATCATGTGGATATGTGAAATTTCAGACATGGACAAGAGGGGGTTAACAATTTAACATTATCGTCACAGGACAGTCCTCACAGGACACTCATTCATGACAGGACCAGATTTAGCATCAAGGTCACAAGCCTTAAAGATCATCTACAAGCACAGTGGCAACGCAAAGCTCGTGCTGTTGGGTCATGTGCCTAGCAGCACGAGCTTTGTTGCCCAAGTGAACCTAGCATAGTAACAAAACACTGCCCTTTCTGTTGATACGGTTGGTAGGAGATTGTCCATTCCAGGACTCTATCATTCAGTCCAAGGCCTTTCCATGAGAGATAATTAAAGGATATAGCTAAGGAACAGGAAATGAGACCTGGCCTCCAAGCGGCTTTAATTATGGGCCGAAAAATAGAAGATGAATGTTGTTATTACGCACAGGTTTTGGCTCATTAGCACTTTGACGCTGAGGCATGTAATCCCGCATTTTTCCAATTAAGTCATAATTATTTTGATTGCTTATTTTTAATTAGGCAAATGGCACAAAGCCAAGAAACAGTGTACAGATGCTTGAATTTAAACTTGAAATGCATTTCTCATGAATCACATGCATTCTCTCACCGGAGCACCGTGTTGTTGGATTGTGGAGGGTGACAAAAGAGGCAGGGCAGACACACAGAGATAGAGGGAAGAAGATAAGAGCGTAAGGAAGAGAGGGAGATAGTGAGATAGAGGTAGTGAATAAGATGGATGTTTGAGAGAGAAAGTGCCCAGACAAAGCCGAGGGAATGGATCGAGGCACGTTTCGCCTGTTGAGAAGCCCTCATAGAGCTGCCATTTTGAGTGAACATGTATGAAAGCCTCCTTTTGTTGTGCTGAGGTACACATGCAGATGTGTGTGTGTGTGTTTGAGTTTGTGATGAGGGATTTTATGGTCTAAATGGTTATCTTCTCATCTCTTATGCAGCTGGGCTCCTTCGTTCTTGCAGAGGGTGTCGGTTCATCTGCTGTGTCGCAACACACAGAGAGGAGAATGGCATCCCGGACAAATACTTAAAGTATTATATATAATTAAACAATATATACTATTTAATATGAAAATAAAATATTTGTATTCGGGAACCCCCCCCCCCCGTCACACACTTGCGTGGTCAGGGCACTC
>JBBMFX010000134.1:9622273-9638313 GCA_037832545.1 Rhabdalestes septentrionalis | reverse complement strand
TGTAAATTCCGACACAAGGGAGAATGGGATCGGCTGGGGTATAAATAGGGAGAGGGAAGAGGAACATGTGAGGGGAGGAACGAGGTGCAGGTGAACACAATGAGGTGGGACGCGATACAAACCCGAGACACACTAGGGCGGAAAAGAGGGAACCTACAGAGGGTGGACAAAAATAAAGGGACGTCAATACTCCGGAGACAGGGATTGAACACGGTGATGCGGGAACGAGGCCGAAGTGTCCGTCACAATTTTTAACATAGTTACTGTTACGAATTTTGCTCATTTTTAAACAGGATTAAATATATTGCAACAATTTTTTGTTTTTTAAAGAAACATTTTACAATAGCTTAAGACTAACCTGAGCAAATATATGTGAAAAGAAAGAGCTAAAATGTGTTTAAAATGTTAAATATGTAGATTAGTATTACAACTCTTTAAGCCAAAGCATTACCTAACCAGCTTAATGAAGCAGTCTCATAGTGAAATTTCAGATGGCTGTGTGCAGAATGATTTCCAGCTGATAGAATCTTTTTGTAAATGAAAGCTGTGTTTACATTGTTGTAGTTTTAGGTTAATTAAACATTTTACATAGCTAGCTGATCTTTGTAAGACAGGGTGAGCTAGAAATTGCTCAGTCGATTTTGAAAGTAAAACTAACCTGCTAAGTATGGTTAAATTATGTGGCTTTGAATAGTCCAGTGCACTTCTAATTCACTTCAGTGCTGTTTGAGAGGGCAGTGATTGTTCATACTGAATAATGATTCCAGTGTGAACTGTGTGTGCACAGGGGGAAGTTGTACTTTGGATTTCTGGCATGGAGGGAAAGCTGTTGTTTTCTTTTCAGCATTTTCTTTTCAGGCAATGTGCAAATCTAAGTCAGACATGCATATGTTGTACGTGACAACTTTGCCCTTCGTTTTAAGGAAAAGCTCACATACTTTCTTTTATTTTTATATAATATGTGATGTAAAAAATGTTCTTATTCATTTGAACATTCTGAAAAGCTGTGCATAATGACATATGCGATCAGCAGAGGCCTAAAGAATAAAAATTCTTTATATTCTGTGTGTTGATGCAATACCAAGTTTTGGACCCTTTGATTAGGACGAACACATTCCCTTCCTTAAAGTTCATAGCCAAATCACTTCTTTATCAGACAAAACAAAGCACAAGACGCTAAGCCGGCAAATGAAGACATGAACGTGGCTATAAAAATGCCTCTTTACTTCCTAATAACAGGTATCAGCAATCAAATGAGCACAAGGGTGTTTTTACACTGATTGTTTAATTGGAACATAGAGGATCCGACAACACAGAGAGGGCAGGAGCAAATCAGCCGGGCTTTGTTGTGAAATTAGAGCTTGTGTTCGCCTGGTGGTTTGTGGCTGAGATAAAAAAGGGGTGACACTGAAAGTGCAAAGCAAGCCACAAATCCCTTTGATAGCACATCCCTCTAATCATACAGGGAGGAATGATTCTCCTTTTTACTCACACAGACCTTCAGCATTCCTCATAGTATCGAACAGTACTGGGAGATTTAAATGTCAAATCTACAGGGATCTGTATGTGGCTCCACACTGCAAGGTGTGGATCTGAAGAACCATTTGAAAAGTTCACATGATGTAAAGGTTCTAACCTTGTTTTCTCCCAAATAGAATCACGGGCAGATCTATCTACTTTTGAGGGAAGGAGGGTGAGCACATGTTTTAATCAGGCCTGTAACTTGGGTCCAAACCTAAAGACAGGAATAAAAGTCCAGACTGACACACAAAGATATGCTACTGGCTGCAGTAAACTGAACTGATTCACTGTTTATTGGCCATTTTCTTAAAAGTGTGGAAACAGACCTTGGTGTGCCATTGTGCGACTCAAGGATGCCACTAAAAACACTAGGCAGCAAGAATAAAGTAAGGAGAAATATGAAAGTAGGGAGACAGCTGAATAAAATCTGACAAAGATGGCAGGCAGTCTGTGAGAACCCAAATGTGAATTTTTATTCCAACCACAACATATATCACCACATATTTGGAAAACGTTGTTCAAAATTGGCCCAAACGCAAACCAATCCAACAGCAGGTCCCATCAGTTTGAACAAATATGTATGCAAATATTCACCATGTTTGTCCAACAGTTGCTAAATCATTGTTATTGAATAGCTCAAGTCAAGTCAAGAAGGTTTTTGTCATTTCAACCATATACACAAACACAGAGAAAGAACCATTGTACAACACAAGAACAAAAGTGCCGACACAGACTAAATACACAGACTGAATACACAAACTTGAAAGAGATGCAAGAAAAACACAAATGCAACAAAACAAAAACAGGAAAAGACAATATTTAATGCAGTTGACAGCTACAACACTAGTTTGAAGGAATACAGTATTATGAGAGATACTGAATTCTTGCAGTAGAGAGACACATGACATGTTTTATATTATACACTATAATATTTTTACTGTAACATAAATTTCAGATCCAGGCCCTAACCAGTGATATGGAGTCTTTTTTATGCTGGTTAAAGGATAGTAGCAAACTTGTAGTATTTGCATGAATAACATCTTTTACCAAAGCCCAAGTGTACCTCACAGAATGTTTCGTATCATTCTCTCCCATGAGTGTCACATTTAATTAAAATATAATCATTATAGATGGTCCCATCAGTGGGCCTTAATCACAACAAACTTTAATTTCCAGCGAGGCCTCCGTGAGCGCTCTGTATTAAAATTAAACCATGCTATCATTTTGCTACATAAGATGTGGCTGAGACTGCCACCAGAGCTTCGAGTTCATATGGAACGCTTTTCTAAATCCTATCAAGTGTAACCAAGGTGGCACATTGGCATTCCATACTATGCCTCTTTTAATCAAAAGCCAGAATGATTAAGTAGCAAATAGAGAAGCTTGTCATTTCAGTAAATTGAGATTGTTACTGGGGAACAGAGTATTATTCATCTCCAAAAGACATTTTAGCAACGTTTCAAGCCCCACTAGGAAACTGACTCTGCACTAAGACGTTTGTTGGCATTATAGCTGTGCACAGACACTATGAAGAGGTCCAATGTCCTCTCACACTCAAATAGGACAAACACTAAAGGGGACACTACTTCATGTAAATTGCATCAAAGAAAGCCATGTTAAAAAACACTGAGGCTAAAACGTCCAGCAGAAGCAATGAGAGCCACTAGGTTACATAAACGTTAGCAGTTTCCAGCAGTTCCCTGCACTGCTGTTAAGTGCTTTTAACAAATTTCAGAGACCCCCCTCCCGCGTGTATCATTTTCTGAGTTAAAGACAGCCTGTCGGTTTAAGAAAGAGAGAAAGCCTCAAGCCCACCAGGTTGCGTTTAAAAGGCTCTGACGTTAATCTGTGCCTGAGAACACACTCAGTGTAACGTGATAATGAAGGGCCTCTCGCTGAGACAAATGGCAGCGCGTGATTTATGTGCGTTGAAAATGTTCATTTTCTGCTTCAACCTTAAGCATCTCTCTCTCTGTTCTGGGCCGCACCCCACCAGCAGAGCGAAAGAAGAGGGAATGGGGAGGGGGCACAAATAGACACACACCTCCCACCCACTGGGACCAATTACTTTGGCATCAAGCCATTTTGTACAGAGAGAATGTTTTTCTTGCTGTCTGTCAAAACTTTAATGCGTGCGAGTGGATCCTTCGGCAAATGAACACTGTTCGGAATGATTCCTGGCAAGGCGCCTTTCACACGAGAGATGTGTGCGCAATAAAGGGTCCCAAGCTAACACCGCTAACAGCTAATAGCACATGTGCCTGCTTTTTGAACTGAGAGCATCCCCTAGGGCAGGCTGAGAATTTGAACCTGTGGGAGTGCAATGAGCACGCAGAGTCTCACAGGGGAGGGTGACATTTTTAGCAAGTGTTTTTCTTTCAGCATGGATGCTTTGAACCTGTTGCTGTGCAGTCAGTTATAGCCCTCGCTTAATACACTCTCATATCCACAGGTGGGTGTTTTTTTATGAAGCTGTGTTGTTTAAGAATTCGCATGAACTTACACGATTCTCTCTTGTGTCTCTTACTGTTATATCATTTTTAAAAATGTATTGCTTTGTTTTATTAAATATAAATGTAATTAAATAAGCAGCATACCTGGCCTACATTTCAACTCCCTGGTTCACTGGTGGCCTACAAGCAGAGATCTTGGGATCATCTTTTCTTTCATGTAAATGAAGCGTAATGAAGATTCAGACATAGCTTTTTTGCTCGTACCCCATTAGTTAGCCATAAGGTTTGATAATTAGCTTTCGCTAATTAGCAGTCATTTTCATATTGAAAAGATTGGCAAATATTTGATGGAGTGCAAATATTAAAACTGTGAGAGGTTTGAATACGTTATGCTAACCGATCTATAACATCTATACTCTTAAAATGAAGAGTACCAGAAGGGTTTTTTTGGAGGAATGCTCTGCAAGAATGACTTTTTCAAAAGACCCTTTCAGTCGAGTGGTTCTTTAAGCACTACCCATTAACAGTCTTCAGGGAATAAAAAGCAACTATTCTGTGGCACTGCTTGAAAAAGCCGTGTTGGCACCTCTATTTGAAAGTGTATAAGGTTCCAGAAAGAGAGAATCTGTTCCAAAATGTGTTTGTATGTCCTTTTATTTTACATGTCTGCTTTAAATCTGAGCACAAAATTCAACAAATTGTTGTGCAGTTGGAGAAGGACGTCAAGCCTGCTTGAGTCATGTTGCCATAGATTTGACACAATACATGGTTCTTTTGAATGACAGTTCAAAATCAGATTATTCAGAATGGTGCTCCATGAAGATGTCTGTTCAAATATTGAATTCGTGAGAGCTTCAGGAATCATCAGAGCCTCATGTATGCTTTTGTTTCTTCAAGGGTGAAAAAGCTGTGGCATCAAGGACATGCTGTAGCATCATCTGAAACTTATGTACACAAGACCTTTTTTAATTGCCTACATATTCCTGTATTGTTTTGCCGCCTAAAGTGAGGTGTAAAAACCTACACATGGGATTTTAAACCACACAAGGCACTTGTTTTATGTATTTCTCATGAATTAGTTTTAATAGGAAAAGAAAATTGGACACTGCTTTGAAGTAAGGCAGCGTCAGTGCCTTTTCTGGAGCAACAGTAAGGTTTAAAACATGCACTGTCCTGAGGCTCCATCCCTAAGCTCTATAAATAATAACGTGAATCAAAGAACTGCATAAAAAAATCATCGAAGAGAATGGAGTACGGAAAGAGAGATAGCTCACTTAGCAGCTCTGTTAGACACTCCAACATATGATCTCAAGGAACTGAAGCAAAGGCAATTTGTAGCTAAAATACAGATTTTTATTCAAAAACTCACTGTAAGGTTTAGTTTTTTATAAGGCATGCATCATTTGTTGTCATCTGCTTTATACAACACTGTTGGAAAACAGCATACATTATATTACTTATTCCTTATTTTCTGTTAAACTTAGTCTCCTCCAAGTCCAACTTCTACTAGGTCTCCACAAAATACCACCAACACTGGGAGGTCAGGACACTCTTCTTCCAAGTCACGTGAAACCAGCAACTACACTTTTTAAACTGCCACAACGTCACTTAGCAGCGAAAAACACTTGGAGGGGAGCAATGACCATGAAAGGCACCTGTTTTGAAATAACAGTGCTGGTAGTGGCAAATGTGTAGTTTTTGTCCTCTTAAGTGTAAATTTACGAAGGTCGGAATCACTGAAAATATGGTGTATGCATATACACTGAGATTATAGATGGGCTAGCATTGGTAATACCGTTCATCGCATATATGCACATATGTCGCATATACACGCATATATGTGCATATATGCACATAATGCGAATTTCAGCCAATAAAAGTAGGGGGTTAAACTTTAAAGTTTAGATCCTTCGACCCCTGCAATTCCCTCCCTCTGGATATCAACAGCATAGATTTTTTGTAATTTTATAATCCAGTTGTAAAACTCATCTCTTCAAACTTGCTAGCTCCATTTGATCTTGTCCCTAGTTTATTACGTCTTTTTCAATATATATTTTACTGAAAGTTGTCCTTGAGTGTCTTAAACAAGATAATAATAAGAATAATAATAATAATAATAATAATAATAATAATAATAATAATAATAATAATAATAATAATAATAATAATAATAATAATATACTGGGAGATACTAAAACCACAAATTTCAAAAGTAAAACAACAGCAAAAGCAGTGTCTTTACTAAATATACTGTAAAGAGGTTCTGGATATGTTAGCTTGTATGTGATAGACTGTGGTATATAATAGCTTGTGTGTCTTCACAGCCTGTGTGAGCACGTGCTGGTCCTGGCTTTGCCCTCCAGCCAGAGCCTCTTATGAAGCCTGACAGCATGTTTACTTTGGATGCCACTTCTTTGAAATTTCTGCATGGTTCAGCAACCACTGTTGGCCTTGTTATTGAATTAGCTCTGTCACCCAAAAAAGGAGGCCCGATTCCCTTTGTTTCCCATAGGCACCCATCCATGCTCTCGCTCCCTCTCTCTTTCTCCCCTACTCATGCCCCTGTTGAGAGGGCTATAAATTAAAGGCACACTCTGACACAGGCACACACTAACCCTAGCCCCAGCGCAAGCACACACATAGGGCACCTTTTGAGAGAGCTATAAATCCAGACTTTTGACATACAAGCACACAAACGCAAATGGTGGGCAGGGTCACGTGTGACGCCGTGAATGAACGGATGTGCATAAAGATGGCCATTGCTGATGCTGGCCTGGAAGGCTGCTTTGCACTTTTAAAACAAGTGGGCCTCAGGGACAGACGCTACAGCTGCAGCACACATCTGACTCAATAGAGGAAAGCATGGCTGTACATCTGCAATGGCTGAAGTCTGCCTGACCTCTTGACCAACCCCCAAAACAAAGACTTGGAAAAGAAAAAGGCAGAGGGAAATTAACCAAGATAAAATTAGCTGTGTCTGCCTTAGTGGAAAGGAACTAAAATTGTAGCCTTTACTTCAAATAATAAAGCTCTTCCATACTTAAGTGCACTTTTAATGTATTTGTACTTAACTTGAGTTAAATGTTCACTTTTTACAACCATTTCAAAAGGAAAAAATAATTCTACTCTGTACACCTCCAAATCAATTTGTCGCTGTAGGACTTAAATTTTTGGAAATTATTTGAATTTTACAGTAATCACCTTCCAAAACATTATTAAATGCCAAGCTCATAACAATCTAATCGAAACTCTAGTTACTGTGACACAAGAACAGAGTGGCAGATAAGCTCTTGATAAATTTATTTTCAAACTCTAGAATTTCATCTTAGAAACACCCTTTTAGGTCTCTTATTTTAAGTTTAATATACTTTTATACTAAAATGTTATTCTTTCACCACTTCTTCCCACATTCTTTTTTTTTTAAGTGTCAATGAAATGTATAGACTCCATGGATTTTAAATATATAACTGCTACAGAATATAACACAATTATGTTCCATAGCTAAATGTAGTGAAAATATAGCCTTGAGGATCCCACCTTAATGACAGTTGAGTAACTTTGTATCCTAATGTATAGTTTTAAACAAATTCATTCTAATGGGCATATTAAAACCCATGAATAATCCTCCCATACCAACTGTCTGACAAAGTTCGTATTTACCAGCACTAAAGGTTAAGGGTTCCTCCATGACATTTCACACACAGCCCTTCCGTCAATCAGGGCCTCTTAATAATTTAGTCTGATTGCAAATATGCAGTAACAGTACACTTTATCATATAATTACACTGCAGATGAAAAAAGTTTATAAAAGTTTTTGTTTTTTTTCCACCATGACTGCTTTAATCCAGTCTACAGATCCACTGAGATCACAAAAGTAATCCCAGCAGAATCCATAAAGAGGATCTGGAGACAATGAGTCAAATACAAAATGTAAACCCATTAAATCAGTCCCCCAAACACAACCCACTGCAAGAAATATTTCTAAATACTAAAGTACAACATTTCGACATAGAGTAATAACATAGAAACACGCTTGTATCCCTTAACTGCAAAAACCACTTAAGAACATTCAGGAAGTAGAAAGACAGCAGAAAACAGGCAACATGATCCAAATTAGGCCACAATGTTTATTCAGTAGTGTTGTTTCAACTTATAGATACAATACTGTCTGCATTTTGTAAGACTAAAAAAAAAAATTACCATTACAGTCAGCTGTGCTTACACAACATCGCTCCGGCCATTCTGATGTATACACACCATCTTCATCCAAGACATACACAAGCACATTTCCAAATGGTAGGCACTTTGAAGGTTTAAAACATTTTGTGAATATACATTTATATATATTTCTATATTTTTTAATATATATGAATAAGCAATTGGACTCAATGGTCAGGTCTTTACTTTAAAAAAAACAACAAAAAAAACTAAAGGCTAAAAATGAAAAAGAAATAAAAAGTGAAAACACAAAAGTGACCGAGGGAATATGAATATGAAACATCAATGTGAGAATCCTATGAGTCTTTGGGTTTGCTCGTGTGTTTTGTTTCCAGTACCTTTGTTCACCTCCCGCTGAGCTAGATAACATTTGAGGCCAAGAAAATCACTCAGAGGGGTTGGCAACAAGACAACAGTGACATGGAGAAAGTTAGAAGCATGAATGTGTGTTGAGCTCATTAGGGAGTGTGCCTTCATAACCTGTTGAGTTTTTATAAATCCACACCAGGGGAAAAAAACGTTTTTTACTGGCCTCCATTTTATCAGCACCAGAAGATTAACAAGGAATACTTCACATTCTAAGACAGCCTGGAGACCCATGTGTTCAACGGGCCCAATCGAACATGCCCACGTTTTGTTTGGCCTGGATCACCATTGACAGAAAATTCATGCCGTTCCCAGAAGTAGCATCAGAACATTTGTCAAAAGGACACTTACATGTCTGATGTCTCAAAAACCAAAGGCATGGCACCAAAAAGAGTGGACCCAAGTGAAGCAGGACAGAAAGCCGGAGCAAAGCCCAAAGAAAATACACTGCCATCATTTCCAGGCAACATTATCACTTAGACTAAATGCTCCACCAAGCCGACATCAGTCTTTCCATTTATGAGAAGAGATTGTGTGAAATACATGTATATCATTTCCTTATAAATCCAGACATGACATATCGGAACTTGAGTCAAGTATTTTCTATCCACAAGGAATTAATCCGATCCCTCTCCACTGGACCCTAAGGCGAATTCAGAATGGACCCACGTGGAAGTCAAAACTGAAATTGAGACTAGGACCAATTAGGCTGTATGAGGTGTCATGACGAGGAGAAAAACTGGGGGATAGGTTGGTGAATTTTTGAATTGCCCTGCGTAACTCCACAAGCTTCAAACTGATGAGCACCGACAAGTACCATATAAGACCAGTTTAAATTAAATAATAAAGCCTCTCCAGGTATATATGGGCAGCTTTTGTTCTACTTAAGTCCCAGCATCTCTCACCTTGAAGTCCTATTACGAAATGAGCATAAAGAGGTATTACGCATGAAGCCAAAGCTATACAAAGAAACAAAATTCGGTTGTAAATTGTTCACATAGACCAAGAAGTTGATGTGAGAGCTAATAGTAATAATAGTAATAATAATAATAATAATAATAGTAATAATAATAATAATAATAATAATAATAATAAACATTGTAACCTTAAGGGAAAACATTTACATTGACAGTTAAATGTTAATCCAGAGACAAAAGAGCTTCATGAAAACTACAGAAAGGCATTTTTAAACACCAGAGAAACAGATAAATTAATGACATACACCTTTAAGATCAACATCAGACATGCTAAGACAAAAATAATGAGGAAATGAAAACAGGATTGATACAGAACAATTATATTCAATTATTTCCACTTTAAATGTTTTTTTTTTTACAAATACATACTGCTACAGTTAAAAAGTAGTCAGTGACTAAAAACAGCTCCTTTGACAGAAGACAGATGTAGATTCCTCACCTTTACAGATTGTGGTTTTTGTCTTTTTAGCTTTTTCAAATAATACACACAAGAAAATTTAAATACACTGAGATTTACTGTAAAATGAGCATTGCTTGGATTTTCATTACAAAAAAAAGAAAGAAAGAAAAGGTCTTAATTACAATACTCAAAGCAAAAGCTTTCCTTTATGTTATGTTATGTTATTTATTTATTTATTTATTCATTTATTTATTCATTCATTTATTTCTGTTCCTCAATTGTTGATTTGCTTTCTTTTAATCTCTATGTTTGTCGTTGTCATGTACATGAGACCGTCATTGTGGTTGGTGAAGCTTGGCTTATGAGACAATGGGAGATGAGGGGAGTCTATGCGTAAAACTCCTTGGTGGGAGCCTTCTGATAGGCTGCTCCAGAGGGCTTCCTTTCTCCCAGATCATAGCTGCCTTCGTCCTTCTTCCTCATGCGGTACACCAAAAGGAGGATGAGGAAGATGGCGAAGAGGAAGCCAATAACTCCGCCTGCGATGACCGCTGGAAGAAAATAACAGCGAGGTTACAGGCAGCCCGGTGAGAAAATGCTCACCAACATTATCTCAGCGATAATAATCTGCCACCAGGTTTTATGACTGGGCCCTGGGTTCCCTTATAATTCCACAGTTCATAAAAAAAGCTGGCTGCACTCTTCCTAAGTTAAGCTGCACTTAATTGCCTAATTAGATAAAAAAGACCTCCTCGCTAGCGCTCCAGGGCCACAGAGAGGAGCTAGGCGACAGGATGTAGGAAAAGGTCCGTCAGCCCACACACTTAAAGCTGTCTCCTTCGGCTTCGCATCTGCCTGCTGCAGGATATTACCCAGACAGAGCGGAGTTAACTCCACTTTAATATTTGCCCTTTGAATGTAAACTTGAGGAAATTGATCAGCTATCTGAAGCCATCGCCATATGTATTTTTCATCTCTTCTGAAGAGAAAAATAAGCTTACTTTATAGTAGAGCTAGCTCACTGAACTCTGACAACTCCCAGTGAGGGCAGCAGCTGTAGTTTAAGGAAGCGCATGCCGCTGTACTATTAAAAAAAGTGCTGAGAACTCCTTTGAGAAAGTCTCAAATATCAAAGTGATATTACCTTGAAAATCAATGGAGAAGCTCTGGCTTTCTCACATTGACAGCGGTTAGCAGAGCCTTAACACATGAATTTCAGTAAAGGAGAGAAATGGTTTTACCTGCTTTAAAAAGAAAATGCAGTGTAACCTTCACACATGCCATGCAGCTTTGTTTGGTATCTCATTTAATAAAGAATGGCAGAATACGAAGATGATGGTCAAGTGGTTAGGGTGTTTGCCTTGCTTTTACAAAGTCATGGGTTCAAATCCCAAGACTGCTAGGCACCACTGAGGTTCCCTTGAGCAGAGTACCATCCCCACACACTGCTCCCGGGTGCTTGGTGAATTGTTTAAAAAGAGAGGAAGAATTTTGTGCCGTTCACACTGTGTGCTTGTTGTGTTCAGGTATGACAGAATAGCCACTTTCACTTATAGCAATTAAAAACTACTACTTCTCCTGAGCAAATATTTTTGTAATTATTAAGAAAGTCACTTGTCAGCATGACGCACCAACTAAGCCCAAAATTTTACGTGGACACACACATACAGTGACATGCAAAATCATTACACACCTGCCAGAACCTCTGTCCTCTGGAAGAGATTTTCAGAGCGCACTTCAAAAGGCTCCACAGGGGAGCGGGGGGAGCTGGTGGTGCTGGTCAGAGGATTCCGGCGCACGTCCTCTGTGACAGGAACTGGAGACTGAAAGAAAAGGGAAGGAACAGATTGTGCTTAAAATGTGATTAATCCTGTGAGTACGGTTTTATGGTGTGGTTATATGTGGGGTCCCTTGAATTCAAACTTGATCCTTTTTTAAATCAAATGTTTTGGTCTACCTGTCATGACATGTTCGCACAAAGTGAAGGGCAGCTGGCATTTTTTACTGATTCACAAGTAGGGCTGAATGATTTCAGCAAAACACAGATTTGTGATTTTTCTTACTAGTATGACTCTGAGTTAAAAGGGGATTGTTCTTATTCTTACTTTCTTTTACAAATTAAGGTGTTATTTTAGCCTCAAATATTAAAATATCTATCTTTAGGCTTGAGGTTTGAACACGAAACATAATGTGACAGACTGCCTGGTTCCTGTGGTTGTCTTATGTCTGGTACACAGTACATTAGTGGTTGCTGTTGGTTGATCTAACACATCTAGTTACACATCTATCAAGTTATACCTCGCTATTTCCCAATTTACACTTAAAGGAACACTGTTAATAATGTAGGCTGACATTACTTTAGAAATATTACATATTTATACAATAAATGCAAGTATATTTGGAGTTTGGAGTTTTTTTTAAACCAATTACACTCTTACAAACTGAAATTTTCAAACTGAAATTTTAATACAAACCTGATTAATCTCTCAGCTCAAGCTAATTAAATCTTAGTTATGCACATAACAATCACTCAGCCTAACCTCTGTCCTGACAGGCTTCCTAGGCATTTCTCTTGGGACGTCCCGGGATGTGGAGGTCTCCACTCTGGGTGTGAAGTCTTTGGTGGTATCCTGTGTGGGCTCTGCTTTGGGTGCTATGAACAGTGTGTTCACTGTGACCACCTCCTCCATTTCCTCTCCAGCACCTGAAAGGAAAGCAAATTCAATAAACAATAGCACATCTGCCCAGTGGCTCCTAGTTCCAAGTATGTACGAAGGAAGCGGTCACAATGGTCCTTAATTGCTTAGTGGATGGTGAAGATTGGTGAAGTTCCCTTGAAAAGCGAAGGCCTACCTGAGCCCGATCCAGAGCTGAAGTCATCGTCATCTTCAGGATATCCACCAGAACCCGTGTCCTCCAGGTACAGGTCATCAGAATTCAGAGACTTTGCTGCTGAGACCACTATCTGCTGAGGAAAATAACACGGATCAGGAATCTATCTTCCCAAACCTCAATCAAATTCCGTTTCTTTAGATAATAAGTAAACACACATACTAATTTGGATATTTAGTATTATATTTAATTAGTAATGATAAGAAAATTTTGTTGCAGAAAAAGTTGCTGTTATATAACGCTCAATTTTAACATTTGGTTGATTCACCACCTTCAGATATGACAGATATGAAGACTGCCCAGCTCAAAGATCAGTCCTCACAGAGGGCTATACTAACAGGTGTTGGAAGATTAAAAAGCTCTGCTCATTAAAGGAGTGTTGGATATACTAATAGCCAAAGCTCTAAACTGTGCTTTCTCCTGGTTACATTTCTTTTTCCCTGTCCCTGTGCTATCCAGCCTTGCTGATACATTAAACCTACAGCATTATTTGACACATTCAAATCGTGACATTGTCCCTATCACTTCCAGAGTTTGAAATCCTCTATTTCTGTCATGGCACATACTATTCACTAGTCTTGGCTTATCTATGGAATTCTGCTGTGCTGATAACAGGCTCAGTTGTCTTCATGGCATGCTGCAGTGCAGATTCTGCCTATGCTGGAGAGGCTTCCTGGTGACACCCGTCACTGGTTTATGGCACAGACAGCAGCAGCAGCAGCAGCAGTGCCACATGTTCTCTCTCAAATTAAAGGAGTCACTGCCCCCACCCCCTCCATTCCCTGGCAACAGCCCTTAGAGGAATGACTGTTTGTCTTCCACTGCTGCAAGAGTCCTATTGTAACGCCAGGAACTGGCTGGAGACTTGACAATACAAGGCCATATATCCTGCACAGCGACTGCCCTGCTCACTAAACTACACAACAACAAAAAAAAAACAGCATCCCAAAAGTATTTCATTCCGTCATTTTGCTACACATTCGATAAACATGATGCTTTAAACACAACTACTAAAAACTTTCATTTGTTTGTCTCTCAAAAAATGTCATAAACATAGTTATGATGGCAAAATGTTACTGTCTGCAAAACAAGACACCAAATATAAATCCACTTGTATTTAGAAACACAAATGCACGGTTGATAGAAAGATAAAAGTATTCATCCACTTGTTTCATTGATCTACAATTGAGAAACTGTGCATTTTTTATCATCAGTCTTACTGGTGGTGACCAAAGTTTAAAGAAACCTGGGCAGGTATTCGGGGAGGGGGTGTTCTGTTAGGTGTGCTTTATAGGAGCAGACCATGTCCTGTTTATATGCGGATGTTACCCATATGAGAACCAGTAGTGTCTTTGTTTGAGATGGGACAACTTTAGTGGTGCCTTGGCGACCTCCATTCAGACCAAGCCTTACTCAGCCTCTCATGTTCAATTCATACTGTTGCTTCTTTACAGAAAAATCCCCACAATGTCACCAACGTTAGGTTACCCCTGGTTGTTGGAGTGCAACATAGCCATGGTTTATTAACACAGATAGTGTGCTTTGTGTTAACCTGTTTCTGTTTAAGGCGATGCAGGCAGAGACTTAGAATAGAGAGAAAGAAAAAAAGAGAAAAGCCGAAAGACGAAACCACTAACCACTTACAAGGTGACATTATAACAGACAAAGATGTGAGTTTGTACATTTAGTACATGCTGGCTTTATGGTTCCTATGTTAGTTTGTTTGTTTTTGTGTGTTTGTGCATGTGTGTGTGTTTGTGCATGTGTGTGTGTTTGTGCACGCCTCTTCGAAAACAAGCAGAGTGTTCTCCCACTAACAAAGGACTAGGGATACGATGGAGACCTGGTGAAAGGAGATGATAAAACAACACTAACAGACTCATTTAGAGGCAGATTTGACCTCTAAAAGAATGGCATTCCAGCCAATGCTCTGATCAATGGAGCAATTTGTTCAAAGCAACTTAATCTTAACTTCTTCCCAGTACTGCCATTCTTTCTCCAAACAATTCAATTGTCAATACATTTGAGTCAATACAATGAAGCAAAGGGGAAATTCCACCCGAATTAACTACAAAGCCTCAGAGATAATTATGAAGGCCACACACAAACACTGAATTGAGGGTCTCGTTAATACACTGGTTCCTGTGCAGCTTTGTGTGCCTTAAATGCGCTTAATTTGAGTGTCTGCAAGGTTACAAATGCTGTGCATTTTTCATAATTAGCCAATGGGGAAGAATACAACTACTGAAAAGATGCTTTTCTGTCCCAGGTCAGTGGAGGACAAGGACACCCATTTTTTCAACTTTAAAAGAACTCCTACTCTAAAATGTAACATCCATACAAAGTTTTTAAAAATAATATGTATGAATCTGACCACAAAGGTTTGATCTACTGTTCATTCCCTTATGGAACTTATACAGATTTGACACGGGTGACGATCAGCAGGGTTCTGCGTAATTCCAGTCAACAGATATTTTCATTTGTAAGAATCAAAATTTTGACCCAAAAATGCTCCACAGTTTATATATTAGTTTAATGTCAGAAATGACATGTTTTTGAGTGAGAATCAGAAATAATAGTTTAACTCATTTTTGTCTTAAAAATTTTGTCAGAAAATGTAAAAATGAAGGACAGGACAATAGTGAACATCTTGGCCGTATGGAACCATTTCTTGGTTTCAGAATAAGAGGTTTTTAATTGTCAAAACAATAAATTTGGAGTATTTTCTTATTGATGTTACTGACGTTAAATTTCACATGTTTATTTCTTTTTTACATTGTAGCTTTTAGACCAGGTATAATAAGTAGAGCTGAGACAATAAATACATCTGGACAAAAAACATCAATACTGAAGTCCATCTCGTGTCTTATAGCGTTCCCCTATGTCCACATTTTCATATTGTTTATTCAAAATGTACTGTTCATTTCCAATGCAGAAAATGAACTGAGTGCACAACTAACTCTTTTACCACAAATAACATTAATCCCAGGCAAATACAAAACACATTCCATTATCGATCAAAACGTGTTGTAAACTATTTGTTTTTTTCCTCGGGTCGGGTCGGGTCGGGTTATTATCTACGAGTAGTTTTTTAGCAGCTTGAAAACTGCATATTATCATTTTTTATGTTCCTTTTCAAGGTATTTTAGAAGTTATAAGGGTCTGTTTGCAGTATAATGTGTACTGAATGATATCAAGCACGTTAATCTAGGC
>JBBMFX010000134.1:9611764-9622186 GCA_037832545.1 Rhabdalestes septentrionalis | reverse complement strand
GTTATAAGGGTCTGTTTGCAGTATAATGTGTCCTGAATGATATCAAGCAAGTTAATCTAGGCGCTACAGCTTTAAGCAGCTGAGCGCGCTCCCATGGACGGGAATCAAGTTCTGGGAGACGATCATTTTTTGGCACAACACTTGGCTCCTCTCTGAAATAAGCCGAACTTTCAATCGCTAGTAAACTAACGAGTGAAGCTGCTGTTGTACTAACTGGAGTAGCAGCACCCGCTCTCAATAGCCACGACTGTCCAAAATAAATGTTCCATGAAAATTACTCATTCTCGTGAGTTGACTGGTCCGGATGTGGACCGCGGTCCGCCATTTGGTGATGCCTGGACTATCTACTCTATCTAGGACATATCTGGTTTGTTCATTTGATGCTGCGGCAGGTTCTGTGAGTCGGTGGATCTTTTGTTTTGTTTATTTACTTTTTTCAGCAGCTTCTTGGCCTGTGGGATCATTAGACCTGGGTGTTTGAGGGTCTATTCACGTGCTGTTCCAGTCATACTAATGTTTTCTGATTGGTAAGTTTCAATCAATGTCTCTGATTGGCTTGGTAAATCTTGAGTAAATTCACTCAAGTTTCGAAGCTAAAATCCTCCACAAGGGGGGCTAGTGACTCCTGTTATGAAACAAAAGAATAACTTCCGCCTGCATTCTAATAAACAGGCAGCTAGTGAAGGACCAACCTGTTACCATAGTTAATCTGGATGAGACACAGGAGTAAGAGAGATATGAGGACGAAAGGAGATGCGACCAGCGAGAGAGAGAACAAGTAAGAGAAAGAGTGTAAAAGAGAGAAAGAGTGAGAGAAAAAAACAAAGAGAGAGAGGGGTGAGGGGAAAAAAGAAGGGGAGTGAGAGAGATTACTTTTGCTAAGGACAATCTGTTGCCTGCAGGTCACTCTGCTAAAAGCCTGTCAAACTGCACGTTCATGCCTAGCAACCTTTGAAAGGCAAGAAAGGGGTCCCTCAGTGCGGCTAGCCGAGAGCCATATTACTACTGAAGCAGGCAGACAGAGGAGAAAGGGGGAGGAGCACAGATGGGGGAGGGGACTGGGGGAGGCAGTAATGCTTCACACCCCCACTCACTGCTGACAAGTGTTTGCCACACTAATTCAACAAGAGTGGAAAGAAAAGCATATCTCCAAAGAAGTTTATATCTGTGCATGCGTGTGTGTGATATAGAGCAGGAGGGTCAGTCAGACATTCCTTATCGGTCTATTGCCTTTCACACACAATCCTTCCAAAGCACCTGAAATGAACTTGGAGAAAAAAGGCTTCACCCTTAACTGAAGAGTTGCAGCTGTCATTTTGCTAGGCTATTTAAATGTAATTACATGGTTAAACAATTAATTACATTACTATTTCATAAGCTGCATTATCAAGTCATAATTTGACGCTGTCCTGTTTGTTCTAATATCATACACTCACACATAAAAGTTGTCAGAATTATGTGTATTTGCTTTTTCAACACATTTTGTAAATGCTAACCACAAAGACAGTTGTTTTCCAACTTCTCTTTTTCTGTGGCCTGCATTTTGTTCAGTCAGCACACAATTTTAAAGTCTCACTCCAGCTGACATGATAAAACTCAGCTGACCTGCAGGTTGATCAATCAGCAATTAAATCAGGTTTATCACCTCTGGAGAGAAAATCTGGAAGCTGGAAGCAGATTTCTTATATGAATTGGGCAAAATAAGTGACAGGAGTCTACTGCTAGAACATTTCAGCTGATTACATCTGGCAATATCCAATATCCAACATAGTTAGTACTTCACCAGTAACTTGTTGCCCACCTACAGCTGGACATCGGAGCTGTCTAAGTGGATACACCAGAATTAGATCTAATCCAAATTCATTGAAATTCATGCTTCTGAAACAGTACAACATACTATTGCCTCAAAAGCCTAATATGAACAAATGTTCCTTGTGCTGGTAAAAACAGTGCAAATTATTGCACACTCTTTTGTAAGTTAAGTATTATTCAGTACTGCATTGTGACAAATAATTCAATACAGGCAGTTCTATATTTATATATTCAATTGTTCCAAGACAAACTGTTACAACTGGCTTTCATTACTGGCACCCTGCTGTTACAGAACTACAGAAGGAGGGATAGCTAGCAGAGGCAGTGTGATGCTCTGGGCATTGATTTGCTGGAAGGTTCATGTATCTGTTACTGTTACAAGGTGTTGACATGGTTTCCAAATTCCCCAGATCTTAATCTGACCAATTCGTGGGATATGCTGGACAAACTACTCCAATCTGTGGAGTTCCCACCTCGTAACTTGCAGGACTTAAAGGATCTGCAGTGATCATTTGGGAGCCAGAAGTCTTGTGGAAACCACATTTGACAGCTAAGGGCTGTTTAGTACATACAAGGGGGACCTACACAATTTTATGCAAGTGGTTTTAATGTCTTAGCTGATATATGACCTTCCATTAGTACATCTAAACACAAAAAGCTGAATGTGTCGCATATTCCTGCAAGAAATCAACAGAATATGCAAACCATTAGAAAAAAAAGATCAGACATACCAATTAAGCTTTGAACATTTTGTATAGGCATTAAAATTAAACAATAATTAAATATAAATTAGAAATCCTGTTACACATTAAACCATGAACACAGCAACATGAGCCTTGCAGCTCCAAGGCAAATTCAAAAGTAAATCGAGACACTGAAAATGTCTTTTACTGGCCGACTAAATTTGGAAATGGGAAAGTATTTACATTAGATTTTTTTTTACCAAACTTCAAAAAAAAAAAATCCAGACAACAAACCCTGAGAAAATTGAATAATTGGGGTATAATTTCCACACTGTTCCAAGCCTGAGATTTTATTGCTCTGCTGGGGATCATAATCAGGAACTAATTAATAGTCTTTCAGAGAGGCGAGGAAAAGAAATAGGCTGGGGGCTCCTGCAGGAAGTGGACACAAATCAAAGTCAATCCCAAACCCGAGTGGCCTGGACCAGGTCCAGCGGTGGGGGGTGAGGGAGGAGGTGGTGGAGAGTTTGGGAGATGACATCATTCATGGACCACGACAGGGCTAATCTGCACACCAGGTCATAAGCACAGGAACAGGCTCAGTCAGGCATGGGAGGCCCTTCCTCTTTCCACGGGGAGGGTAATGAAACACCACTTTGAAGCTGATCTTGAGTGATCAAAGGATTGCAAAATGATAGTTAACTGCTTAAATGCCTGAACACCTTGTAAGTGTGCTTTCAGAGTTCTCATCCCTCACATGCCAGGTTAGAATCAAAGAATTGGAATCAAATATCCAGTTCAGAAGGACACAGTAGGAGTAAAGTGAAGCCTGAAGGTATAAGTGCTCTGAAAGTCTTCGACTGAGCTTGGCAGGGTTTCCTGCAAGGTGCTGTTTTATAGCTCACAAATGAGTCTGAAAGCTATGAAAGCTCTATGTGCAGGAAGGCCCAGCATGTGCTTCAGGTCAGTAGACGATAACCCCCTTGGGTCGAAAAGCACAGATTTTCTACCAAATTCGGATCTGAGGGGGAAAAAAGGCAGCCAGTAAGGACAGCTTGAGCAGTGGACCAATTTCTTTACAGTCAAATTGGCCAATGGCCAATTTGTTCACAATGTGTGGGCCAATGTGTGGGCTAATTAAACACAGAAGTACAAGTCCAGTTCTTCCTCTTGGTCAAAGTCATAACATTAAAAAATTTTTTGCTCTTTTACAGACCAAACAAATATAAAGTATTACATTTAAATGGTTTACATTTTAAATTAAACACTGTTCGCCCTCAAATGTGGGGAATTCCAATTGGAAATACATTGTTAGGTCTACATGTCATGTTCCTCTATCAATCAGGCTTAGGTTACTCTATCTGCAACAGTCAAAAATGTTGGTGTTGTGTTGTCCGCCACATTATTGTTGCCAACTGCATTTTTATCAACAAAACCTGAAGTTAGTCCTGTAATTATGTTTACTGCTACACACTCTCACACAAAGCTCAACATAACACTAGCCTGAACTAAACAACACAGAATACAACTTCACATCATGGCCTCAAATCATTTTGAGAAACCGAAATACCCTGTGGTCATTTTAGAGAGGGCACTAGGACATAATATTCTCATTCGCACCGATTTAAGCTCATTTGAACATCCCTGAAAACAACATCTTAACGAGGAATCTTAAAGTATACCACACTTCAAAGTTGGCTTTATCTAAACAAAGTGCAGAAGTTTGTTACTGAGTCAGCCACAGCAAAAACTGTTTGTTCCCCTGCTGGCAACAGATCAGAGAATACATACTGCCACTATGACTTCCTGTTTCCAATATTGCTTCCTGAGAGGAAGACTTTCAATTTCATGGCTTCCAGTGCAAACAGAAACGCAGAGCTTATCCAGGGCACACAGCTCTGAAGTTTTTTACAGCCTTGCTCAGAAATCAATAACAGTAATTACACTCACAACACAGAGTCGGAATTTGGCATCATGACAAAGAATACAAGCAGATGAATACTTTCGATGCCTTTGTTTCCTCTGGGCCACAATGTACTACTCCCAAAGGTCACTGACGCAATCCCTCATGACAATCAATGTGGTCATTTACACCATCTGTTTACAGGAATTCATACTGAACTGTAAATCTAGTAACACCTACACAGCAAGTGAGTGTGGTTGCATGGGCTTAGTATGTAGCCAAGCAATCAAAGATGACACATCCATATCTGATAGACAGTAAAGTCACTGGGAAAAACCACTGCAGATAGCGATGGCTCTGATGCAATGCCAGGTATTGGTTTAGGTGCCAGGCCATCATCAGAAGTCAACACTGACTCAAGTACAGAGGAGGAAAAAGAGAATGTCTCCAATCTTGTAACAAATTTACTCCAAAAAAGGACATATTCAAATCACAGAAAGTCTTTTTAGCTGTGTGTATACTTCTTTGGTGCAGTATAGTTTTTGAAATAATATGCTTTGATGAAAAAAAATTGGATTTGTTTTGATAGTGGCTCATTTTCAAGGTTTCAAAATCAGTTTTGGAAAAGAAAAAGTAGTTTGATGCCATGATGGAATTATCTTTCTGCTCTCAGAATAACCAATTTAATGCTTCCCTGTTCTGGGAATCACTCAAATCCATAAATGTGACAGCTCCGCTTTTACTGATGTCTGATTTCTGAAATAAATGTCTCTGTAATAAAGCCAATGTTGCTGTTTATGAAGGTACAACTCTATTTAAAACATTTGCAATTTAAAGTGATGATGCAAGATAAAAGCTGACAGGGCATCACTGATGCTACTGCAAAAACTAGTTGTAAAATAGCTTGTCATCTATAAAATATGGCCGGACCAGATCGCTTAAATTTTCTTTTTGTTTTGTGCTGTGGTGGATTATCAGTTTCGTTTTCATTTAGCAGTTGTGCAACCTTTATTCAGCCTCTCACATTTGCATTAGAGATTCAGCGATGTGAGGTTTGTGGGCCAAAGTTCACATACGATATTTTACATGTTCTGCCAAAGCTGCCAATCTTGATGAGGATACATGAACGTTACCTAAAATCTACCTAAAATCTACCTAATAGGTCAAACAGACAAATCACTACTAAAAGCAAAATGAATCAAATGGAAGCACTTTAGCCCAGTATTATTTGGAAATATCAGTCAAATGTAAATATTTTTCAAGCAAACCTCTGTCTTTACAGATTATATATCCATGTCTAACTTGCGGTAAACTATCATGGGCAGGTCAAGCAAAATGAGAGCTGAACACTTAGCTGAACAGTTAACAAACTCATGTCCACAATAATGTATTTATAAGTGATGAATGATTATGTCCTGAATTGCGTTAAGTGCAAAGTACACAATTGATCCAGTTTTGTACAATGATGTCCAGATTTCTTAAGCTTTATAGTTGGCATGTTTTGTAAGCAGGCATATTCTTCAGCCCTGTTAAAGTCATTGTCACACAGACCATACCAGCACTTTACTGCAAGCTATTTCAAAAATCTTTTTAATCTAACCCTGCAGACTGATGGGATGGGGCTTTGCTCTTATGTCTCCATGGCTCCCCATGGTTTCAAAGTGGATCATGAATGCTCTCGACCCAGTTCCACAGCTTTGATACACACAGGAAACCCAAGATTTCTTTGTGAGCTGTGAAACATTATACACTGGGAAATGGGCTTCACCCTCTGAGTCAAGTTTTGAATAAAAATACTTAAAGATTTGTTGCAGCGCAGTGGGTCTGTCCCCTCTAGTTAAAGCACAAGTAGGAGCAGATGCAAGGGGCCTGGGCAGGGATAAGCCTGGCAAAAATGTATGGATATGATTTCATGAAACTGCTCTCATAAGCCTCCAATCCTTCAGACATCCAGTCAAAGCAGGAAATGAGTTCAGCATGTATCTGTAACTTAAACAGTATTTCTCAAGAGTTTGAGTTCGTTTTCATCAACACCTCAGTAAAACGATAGTTTGACAAAGAATCAGTTGTACCTGTTTTGGAGGCCTGTTATGTGTCTGTGTACTGGAGCTACGGCACTGACGTATCTGACCCATTATGGAAGTTTATACTTCACTGTGCACCACTGTGAAAACTGCATACCTTAGGGGTGGGTGAGGAGTTACACTGCATTTTTTTAAACATCCAAAAAGTGAGGCCCAACATGCTGTATTTTCCTTGGAGGTCTGAACTGCTTCGCTTTTTGAGGGACACATTGGACTCCCTGTTCCTAAGCAACATCTAGTGATAGCTAATTGGCTAGCCAACATAAGTGAACCAATTGCTGGGCAATTATAGATAACACAATGTACGAGCTAACATTTCAATTTGCATGGGCAAAAAAAGTCCTGCTATTTACTAGTAAACGGAGTGCTGTCAGCAAAGCTGCTTTTGGTTAATGTCGTGAATTAGATCCTTGAAGGACTGCAATCACTAATCCCGCATCCATTACAACTGTCTCTTAGGGCTCACTTTAGTTCTGATCTGCACTGCTTGGGATGTAGTGTACTGATTTTTTTTCAACAAAACACAAGGCTCCCAGTGCGCAAATGCACCTGTCCTTCAGATAACAATAGAAAAAATGCCTTGTTTTGCAAATAAATGAGTTTCTTTGTGTATTTTCTCATGTGTTAGGACATTGTTACATAAAATTACCGAAAATTCAGGTAAAATGATTACTGAATGTTATTTTAGATCTGCGAGTTAATTTGTACATTAACATTAATTAACACTTAGGCATAAATTGGAGGTGCAATTCAATTCAATTGAATTAAATAATTAATTAATGTATTCATGTTACACACCCTACTAATTTGACTAGAGATGGGATGCAGCAGAAGGGTGGGCGAGTGTGAATGAGCTGCAATGCATTTCTGACTGTTCAAATAATGCTCATTCTACACAACAAACACTGTCACATTTTTCCAATGTTACAATACACTGAAACACATGAGCAAGCGTAACAGCCTGCATTTAAGGGAAATAGTGTCAAGAACTCCCTTTTGACAAATTATGGCGTATAGAAATCTATGACAGAAAAACATACATGTATAACCATAACTAATAGCAAAACACTTAATTGCCTTCCATTAGAAGCTTTTTATACTAACACCATTTATCGCTTATCACTTTTATCACCATTTTGAAGGAAAAACATAATGTATTTAATGTCTGGCAAAAAGATTTTCTTTAAAAAACTCCCTCTTCTAACATTTTTTCAGACATAATTTCCTGATATCAACTTATTTTCAGTCATTCAAAATTCACTGCATTCATCTAACCTGCTTCCTGGGGCTCAATGATAATTGCCAAAAAAATGCATTAACATAATTATGTGTAATTATGTTGGTAGCCAGACATAATATGCTATACATTTTAAACAGTACATAACAAGTAACGTTTCTGACAAAAACACATTTTATTTCTAGGACTCCACCGTTTTCAGAGTGGCATCCCTCGCTCACTGCATAAATCACACAAATGCTTTATAGCGTCAGCACAAAAGGGACTATGAGCAATACGTTTTGTTACCTTGTCTGACTGTCACACAAAAACCAAGAGTATAAAACTACACATTACGTAAATTGTGAGTTCATCTGTCAGCAGCTGTTTGTGCAGCTCCACTGCTTTGCCTCAGAGGTCAAACTACTTTAGCACTTTTACTACTGGAAGTAAAAAGACCCTTTTTGTCACCACACAAACCCTTACATAAATATCTTCTATTCATCTTTATTGCAACATTCGTCTCCACTATTCTGATATCACAAGTGGCTATAGTGTGCAAATGAGCCTCCAGCAAATCAAAGAGTGTTCAAATTGTCAACAGCAAGACCAATTGCAATCACAATATGTCTCAGTATGATCACGCTACTCAGATTTTGTCTGTATCGTGCAACTCTACTCCCAGGCAACAAGAAATGAGGACACTGACTGGCAATCTGGTCTCTCTTACTTTGATTTATGAGTTTTATTTACTAGAAGTGGGACTGTTATACACAGCCTGCTACAGTTATTTTCACCATTGGTAGATGTGAGTACAAAAGATCATTAAAAATATTTGTGTTTTTTTTTGCTCAGCCTCACACTGAAAATATAAAAGTAACATTGGTATGAATAGAAGGTTAAATAAAAAATATATCCAATTGGCTGATTAGTTATCTTGCTTCCTAAACAAAAAGAGCCCCCACACGGATTCTCTTAAAACAAGACATAACATGTTTCAATGTATGTTTTTAATTATTGTTTTGAAACTGAAAAAAGGAATACAGTTAATTTTTGTTTTGTATTATCTATATTCGAGTTTGCAATGTCTAACAACTGTGTAAAGAAATTGTGATAAGCACAAAAAGAGTGGCAGGGCTATTATTCACTTTTGTGCTGAGTCTCTATAAAAATGCTGCTTGATTCAGTCACAAGCTACACTTTAGTGTAATCATTTTCATGTTTAAGTAATTAATCATAGTTATAGCAACCTTTGCCACAGCAATTTCAGGAAACACGCATTTGGCAATCTGCACCTCTTAACAGTGCAAAGCTGATGACCTGTGCAATTAACATGATTATGCAGAAATTAACACCTGTCAAGGTGCAGTCCAAATTATACTCCCTCCCTTTAATATTAATAGAGCACAAATCAGATTTCCACTTGAGGTACTGTGGCCCTGAGAGCGAGGTTGATGTAGAACATGCTTCAGGCCCTTCTGCCACACACTGTAGCATTCAGAGTCTGCTGCACATCAGTCTGAAAAAACAGGGCTTCCCTTCACCTGAGGTTTACACTGACACATGCTAGTATTTGCCAAGACAGGAAATGAAATCTCAGGACAACACGCTGGCAAGTAGTCTCTCAGGAGCCCGAGGAACATGCTGTGAGTGTGCATGGAGGTGCATGTTTTAGGAAACAGATGCTCCGGCTGTTAAGATGGTTGGGTTGCGAAAGCCCCTCATGTGCTAGGCTCTGAGTCAGAGAAAGCATAATTCAGCCAGACGGCAGTTGCCCTGAACAAAGCTGGACAGGCTGGCTGGCGTGTGGTTCAGGTCAGGGAGGTTCACTGCAGTACACCGTCAATGTTTAAAAGGCATTTCCTCCTGAAGAAATGCTCAGGAGGTTCTCTCGAGTGAACATGCCAGATCTTTTTGGGAAAAGGAGAAAAGGACCAGCCAAAATTTCCTGGCAGCCTTCTGGTGGGAGTAGTTGCTTTTCACATAAGGTTTACAGCAATTACTACACTAGCAAAAAGGGAATATTTAGGAATTCTTGGCTGTAATGAGCATATGTCAATGATCAGTCACCACTCTGAAGGATGTTTCAAGCATTTTAAGAGCGTGAACATTTTACATTTCCAAGCATGCACTAGCAATGCTGACTGAGAATTAAACTGCACTAATTAGAAATAACAGTACACAAAGACCGTTATCACTCCTAGCAGACTGACCCATTAGGGTGAGGCAGAAACGCCTGTATGAGAACACATATAAGTTCTACCATGAAAGACACAAACACACATTTCCTCACATGCTCCAGAGACCCCCAGCATTGCTCAGGCTACCCGGTGTATTCAGAGAATGAATGCACTCTTTCAGACCAGAGCGTGTCTGGAATTTCCTCCAGTGCTCTCCAAACACAGGTGGTATATCAGGAAGAAGGCAGGAGGAGGTTCAGCCTTACAGCATATGTAATGTCCCTCACCAGCACATCAACAAGAAGGCTGGTTATGCAGATATGCAGACATATATTGCAACAAAAGACAGAGCAAACCAGGCGGATCACCAGCATAATAAACAGAGGCATGGAGGTTCTCTGAATTTCTCTAACACCTTAGAGAGAGAGAGAGAGAGAGAGAGAGAGAGAGAGAGAGAGAGAGAAAGAGAGAGAGATAGAGAGCGAGAGAAAGAGAGAGAGAGAGAGAGAGAGAGAGAGAGAGAGAGAGAGAGAGAGCGAGAGAG
>JBBMFX010000134.1:9588267-9611664 GCA_037832545.1 Rhabdalestes septentrionalis | reverse complement strand
GAGAGAGAGAGAGAGAGAGAGAGAGAGAGAGAGAGAGAGAGAGAGAGAGAGAGAGAGAGAGAGAGAGAGAGAATTTGCTTATTTCTGGAGATTTATAGTCGGAACAGAAAAGAATCAACCCCATCAGCCTGAATTTGCAGCCTGAATTGAGCTTTCTTCGTGCTGTATTTACTCAATGCAACTTAAAACAGTAAAAGATATAATATCAACAGAATGACTGAAACAGATAAAGGATCACCCAACTCCTAATAATACTTATAAACAATCAGGTGTAACTAATCACCTTCATTGTACATCAAGATTGTTTCTGTCCACTTATGATCAGCTGTACCTGTTTTGATTAGTGTGGCGTGAGAATGGCTTTTCCTAGTAGTTCTTGAATGGCTTTTCCTTCTAGTTCTTGGTAGTGCAACTGAAGCAAACAACCAACTATGGTTGGCAAGGCAAAGATCTCAATGACAAAGTTGTGGACAGATACAAGTCAGGGGATGGATAGATTAAAAGTGGGGAAAGTGGTCAGACAGGTCCATCTCAGTGATTGTATATTTTTCACTTAAATGTTGTACATTGCATAGTGTAAATACAGCTCCAAACTGTTGTGTGTATGTGTGTGTGTGTGCATGCATGTGTATGTGTCTTCCTTTCAGGCTTCAAAGCAACAATATGGGAATATTTTGAAGTGGGTGATTCTTTTCTATTCCTACTGTAAATGGCCTCTGTGTTACAGAGACTGCTAAATGGCAGTTACCTGCTGGTTTCACAAATGATGCAATAAGTGTGTGTTAAACAGCACTAATTAAACTGTAAAGATTCAATGTGGGTAACCTTCAGTTGGATCAAACATCTAAACCAAGTCTTTTTATGAGCCAAAAGATGCAAATCAGTATTAGCGTTAGGAGAGAGAGGCTCTACTACAATATCTAATGTTATCTACATTACTAGGGGCACAACATTAGGAGCATTAGTAAAGCCTGCGGGATTCAGTGCTTCAGTGTAAAATTATTCCACTATACACTGGGTCAGCAACATGTGACTAGGGTTATCCTGCTTAATGCTTTTCAGCCATTCATTTGACACATGCTTCCACCATTCTGGACAGATAAAGGCAAAACCGGTCGGCATTAAGCCTGGGCTTTGTGGACCAACCCCCCACAGATCCTCTACCCACTCATGAAACTCTGATATAAATTAGCTGACAGTTTAATTTACTCCAGATTTCAGCCACTGTCGAGAGTGGCAGTGGGATGCTTTGTCCAGTTTCAGGGCTGGCCTTTTTCCTTCTATGACAGGAAACGCTTCTTAAGTGTCAGCTCATTAACCTCTCTGTGGTAGGAGGGGCTGGGCCATGAAAGAGTTTCAACCGGGCAAGGGGCAAAGGCCGACAGACAACAATGCGACAATGTCCTCCAAAAGAACATTAAAAGAGAGCTCAGAGATGCCTCTAAAACATGTTCCGAACCCCCAGGGAGGTGCCAGAGACAGGAACTGCTTTAATGCTGGCACTGCAGAGCAGTCTGACCATTACCCCTGTCGTTCACCCTGTGAACATTACCCCTGTCGAGTACTTCTGAGGAGTTTCTGCCAACATGTTAAATTTCTTGCCCATTAATTTACACAGACATCAAAAAAATGATGACCCACCAGAGTTGAACATCACTTGGTGCAGCAAATGGGCTCTTATCTGTGGAGATAAAAGCTGGGGGCAATTCCCTGCTTCAGTGGCTGATCTCCTCGAAACCTCATAGGGCTGCGATTGAATTCCCATCCAACCCTTCCCCTAAGAGGATTTGGCCTCCAGGGAGTCAGGAGGCCATGGCATTTGTAGAAGGAGGAGGGGTGTGGTCACTGACACACACACTCAAAAAGAAGCCAGCTAGAGGAAGAGAGCAAGATGAAAAGATGAAAGAAGTCAGAATACTGAGTGCAAAACTTTTAAAAGATGACATGTCTGCCACTGAGAAAGGTTTTTCTATTATTAGTGTTGGATGCAGGGACTCTGCCTCCAGTAACACTGGCAAACAAAAGTGTAATACAAGAACTGGATATTTGTCTAAACTGATATTTTAGAAGAAAGAGCTCAGAGAAACTTTTTGTTTTGGGAACAGTTAGGTGAATTGCTGAATAAGTGTGTAAAGGAGGGCTGGAGGCTGCAGGCGAAAGAACCAGGTGGTGATTTGTGATCCCATTATGTGAGACTAATCCACAACCTGCAGCACCGGGGATTACTGTTCTGGGAACAGATCTTTTTGTGCACCTCAGCACCATGCCACATCTTTACCTTTTACAACTGTTCTGGAAACAGAAGAAATGTTTCAATTAACTATGGTAGTCCACAACATCTGTTCTAGGGACACGATCCTCACATTAACAGTTCCTGCTGACCTATGAACAGGTCTCTTGCTGGGGCTCATTTGGGAAAATTTAACCATCATTCTCAGGACACAGCTGGTCACTTACAAAATGAACTGCTGGGCACCGTAACCTCTCTACAAACGCTGTTAGAATCTTGCCCTATAAACAGCAGCCTGCTCTGTAGACCTGCTATCCTTTCACACAGAGGCCTAGTTTCATTGGAGATTAACAGTTTGGGAAGTCACCAGAGGTATAGTGGCACATGCGGGAGATTAGACAGATCCCAGGGGTTCGCCAGGCAAACCAGGACACATATAGGACTTAACACCATTAGAGAAGAAACCATCCAGCCTACTCAGCTATTGACAGCGTCTCCAGAGTACCACAGCTCGTTAAGAATGTCACATCCTGTCGCTAAATGATGACTAGCATTGCCTTCCCCTTGTGTCCATGGCCAACTTTAATGAAGCTGCTTCCAAGAGCAGAAATGCTGATCTGGTCCTGTCAGTAAAGCCATGGCAAAGAGATGAGACTGTAAAAGCATTATCATTTGTATAAATAAAAGTAGAAATTAGCCGTTTGCGATGTATACTGAACGTACTCGAAATATCACAGCCTGTTCGAAAGAAGATGCAGTAAATGACTATATAAAAAAACTGTCCATTGCTTTTATTTTTTTAAGTTTCCATTATGACTTGGTGTTTTGCTTCTCTTATTCTATCCTGCGGATCTGTCCCTCTCACAGACACAAAAAAACCTCACAGATATGTCACATACATGTGCCCATCCATCCAGAGCACTCACCCGGGCCAGTGTGTGATGTATATGCATCAGATATGTGCTTTTGTATCAAAGGAACAAGGTGATTTCCCCTTTTTTGCATGCACGTTTTAAACCATTCTAACAGAAACCCCCAATCAATATACATGAGAAAGCATTAATGACTACTTGTATCATCATACTGATGTGATTGTTGGGATTAAAAGGTTCGTTTGAGAGCTTCAGAAGACATTGCACAGCACTGAGGAACAAATTCCGAGATGCACCGTCTGTGAGTGCTTACAAACATTTGAATGTATTATAACCTGTAAAGTGCAGCAATATTTAGGATGAAGACAAAGTGGACTGAATTTGGGAACTGAATAGAGAATATGGCCAAAATATAAATTCATATTTTATCTTATGTAAATAATTGAGCAGAAGCAAACAGAAATAGGTCCTGTACCCGAGCTTGCCGGCACTTTAAATGTTTCATGATGCAGAATGAGTAGGAGGAAGAGGAGTAGGCTCTTCCCAGTGGACCCCTGAAGCTGTGCAGTTTATCGGGACAGAAAGCAAAGGCTCCATGGGGACCCATTCCATGCCAAGCCTCTAAAACAGCCAGCTCTGCTCTTCATCTTGCATGAGATAAAGACTGCTGATAAACTGTGGCACCACAAACAGTTATCAAATGGTGGCCAAACCTAAGCAACACGTCAGTCCTGCTCCTTTTCATACTTGTGTGGAATTAGCAGGGCAGCAGCCTATCCTTTACCATCCCAGAAATAACACAAGCTGCCATAAACTCCTTCTTATACATTATTGGTTCCACATGTGGTGCAGCACGCTAATCTGTTTGGTTCCTGAGATGAAGTGCTTACTGATAAGGATAATTTTGACTGGCTCGTGGGAACACTGTAGACCATAAATAGTCTGGTGACTTATGAGGCTCTTTTGTTCATCAAACAAATGCAGAACTTTGATGTTCAGCCTGTCGCTGAAGTCATGGGATGACTTGTGTTTAATTAGCACGTTTCAATGACATATAGATAGCTAAAGAGAAACCACAGAAGTTTTCCACTACCAGATTACCTTACAATGTGTTGGCACTTGGCCCAGTAAAATGTATAACAAAGGACCAACCAGCAATCCCCCACTTGCACAGTATATACCCTGAAGAATCTTTAGCATTCTGGTTCAACCACATTTTTATACAATTAATACAAATGTTTTGCAACAAAATAAACTGCAATGGCTAATAACAATTAACAGAGAACCATAATAATAATTCAAACATGGTATGTCACTCATGTGAAACAAAAACAAGGCATTCAAATAATCAGTACATTCACTGCAGAAAGAACTTAGACAACGAATTAAATAATTATGATAAAATCAACAAATAATAACATGGGGGAAAATAAAGAAAACCAATTAGCAATTGAGCCTACAGGCATCACAAGTGCAAAGCAAATACAAAAATTAAGGCCATATAATTTCCTTGATGCAGAGAGCATGGACAGGATTTTGTACCTGAAGCATAAACATTAATTTTGTTACAGAAATAAATGCACAGAAATGAACAGATTTGTATTAAAGTAAATATGGAAATAAATAAAGGCAACATCATTGTCAATTACGCAAAACACCATTGTGACCTTTTGTCATACCAGTAAACAATTTGTCCTTATTTAGAGCATGTTTTTCGTCTTTTACATCAACAGAAAATCAACATAGAACACCATCAGATATAATCTTCACAACAGCTTTCGAGAATCACACACACACTCCTATCTAGTCTAATCTGGACCATGAGTACACCACTAAGCTCTGCATCAGCTCCACAGAAAATGTCATATCATTACGGCTTTCGAGTGACCTGACTTGACTTTGCATGGGAACTTTATAAAAATCCTTAATTATTACTCTCACAGGAAATTGTGGCGCTCTGTCTCAAGTTTGAATGTGAGGGCAAAAGGGAAAACACCAAATATCGTGTCTGGCTGAGATGTCCCTATGCAGTTCTTGGGCTGAATGAAAGTCTGTTTGTTGGCCTAAATGAACAGCACTGAAATGACTGTCACTTACATTTGCATTTGGAAAAAAAAGGTTAAAACACATTTGTTCAAACAATCTCCTCTAAAGCTTCTCAGCCCCCCGCCCCCTCATTTAAACAGAGAGCGTAACGAAGGCCTGCAGGATGCGAGGGCAGATCAGAGCTGAGTTTACAGCACACAGATGGGTGTTAACAGAGTGCATTAGTCCAGATTAACTCCCGCTCACAGAGCTGCTGCATTAATGCGTCTGAGCACGTCAAAACCGCGACAGGGTTGGGATGCTTTTTGACCCGCAGTGATTAAAGATCAACAAAATCTCGGCCCCAGTCCAATCTTCTCAGACTGATTCCTTGCTCATCTCAGCCCCCTTCTCCGTGAAATGTACTCTCTCCCAGTTTGATTACGTAGTCACAGTTTAAATCCATTGGATATGGTGTCTGCCAGCAGCGCCCCAGAAATCAATGTTTCAGAATAACTGAGAGGATGCACTTCAAGCTCCCAAATTCTGTTTGAGAAATACTAGGTTTTTGATGGCCTCAGAGTCACCTCCAAAACTTCCTCTCATGTGTCATTGTATTTGTTAAGTCAAGGCAAGATGTCATCATCAAAAAAAAGGTTTTACATGTCATTCTTTTAAACCTTTGTGCAACCAGTGAAATTTTTCACTTTAGAAGCTTTTAGAAAAATGTACTGATCATGTGCTGGAGGGTGCACATGCCTACTGTATGGTTGTTAGTCATCCAAATGTAATTATAATTCTGATCACACATCAAAGCAAGAATACAATGACTTAATTTAACTGTGGCCTGCTCTACCAACCAAGATCACAAAGTTGGGCGGAATCAAAACACCCAACATTAAGATGCTCCACAAAGCACAGTTGATATTTCAATTAGGTGTGTCTGAAAGAGGATAAAGATCAGTCATAATTTTGATGGATTACAGCTGTGCTAAATGTATCATGATGCTTTCGGCATCAATTTAAAGCACACAAAGGAAACATTCACTGACCACGTGATGACACATCCATGCTTTACAAATGGCATGTTCTTACAGATAATGCTAGCAGTACTTGCACTGCACTTTTCCACTTTGTGCTTGTCATGAATATTTTTTGTCATTTGTGATTGTCATGAATACTCATGGCATATTAGCACCTTGCCTGCTACAGGCGTTGGTACAGGTAAAGCATCATCAGGGTCAACTTTTTTACTATTTGTGTTTGTCATGAATACTGATGTTTCATGGCATATTAGCACCTTGCCTGCTGCAGGTGTTTAAGCAGGCAAAGCAACATCAGTGTCAAATGAGAATCAAATTGCAAAATAAACCAAGATTAGTCCTCATTCATGTTCATTTGTTTTTTCTGAAACTCCGTAATCTGCCACATTCAGAGCAAGTTGCCAAGAACTCCAAATGCCTGAGGAACGTATTCCTGTAATCTACAGATGGTATTTCTATGACAAACAACTCGGCCCGCAAATATGTCTCAGTATCCATCGGCATGCGGGAAGCCAGGTCGCTTTACTCCACGAGTACATCAGCATATGGCATTGCCATTGCCCCCCTGTGCCAAATGAGACACTGACAATTGGTGCCCTCACGGTGAAGAGCTCACAGACGGCCAAAGCCAGCCCCCTCCCGCGTTCTCCACACGCCTGAAATGAAGAAAGCAGACTGTTTAAATGCCCCCTCCCCCACGCAGACCCCTGAGCTTTACCACCGTCCTTCAACCATAATCCTCCAAAGCAACTTTCCATGCACTGCATTACTAAAGCGAAATCAAGCTGAAAAAATAAATTATAATTTACACAATTTCGCCATTATCTCAAATGCAGTCAGTCAGACTATTTAGATGTGCTTGGTCTATAATGTCTGCTTTAGTTCTGAACTACCAGGCTGTAGCTAAGAAATAATGAAAGCTATCAATTGCCCTTCCAAACAACATGGTGCAAACATGACATCCAAATCATCATACAGTTGCCTCAAACCACAAATACTTTTTAAAATAGCCAAGACTCATAGACATGCAAAGGGGTTTCTGTTACTGTATGATGCGGCAGTTAACATGAAGCATGAAAAAGTAGTACCGACCGTCTTTACAGCCTAATATTCATTCATTTATTTTGTATTTATAGTCATCTCTGAGGTACCATATTTGTGATAAAATGTGTAAATCTAACTTTTTCTGTAAACCATCACTTTCAGACACCAGACAAATGTAGATGAGAGAGGCATGTATAGGGACAGGGACTGGATTAACACTTTAAAACATTTCACAGCAGCAGCTTTAGGGCCTGTTGGTGTATTAGCTGTTGACTATTGCCACGTTCATGTGCTCTCAACTCTGCTTGAACTGTTTGTGAATTCCCGCTGGTAGGAGAACCGCCATCTATGTGGAGAAAGCGCTTCCAACTCTCGGGGTAAAAGAGCGTCAAAATAGAGCCACTGTAAAAAAAAAAAAAACCCACATACGTCCAACAGATGTTTGTGCCGTCAATATAAACAAGTGCTGGGCTAGTGTCAGCAGAGTGTAGCAAGACACATCTCTACCCCCCAATTCATCATTCTTTCCATCTGCGGAGAAAAATAGAGAAAGAATAATGCTGTGCTTGTGTGTAACCTTAGACGGGATAATAATAACAGTGTGAAGGAGTTTAGCTTAAGGGAGAGAATCAGTAGTACTGGAACTGTGGGCTGATGACAAAACAAGTGCGCTCTGGGATTCCATCATGCGTCCCAGAGTCCAGCCTGCAGAGGCCATTAAGAATTACGTGAAGAGCCGGAGCAGGCCAAAAGACCCTGCTCCAGGGAGAGGTTCAGCGAGATGACTTCGGAGTATGAGCATCATGAAAATAATAAGGACTGAAGAGCCTGATGGGACCAAAGAGAGAGGAGAGATTGTGCTGCACCCGCTGCTGCATTCATTTGTGTGTTTATATTTAGACTTTGCTGGACTTCTTTTTTATTATGTCTTAAAATATATATGAAGCCTATGGCAAAAAGCATTTGGTTTTGCAGTTCCTTGAAATGCAGCAAGATACTCCTTGATCTTTTGCTCTTTCAAGTTTTGCCAGTTCATCAATAATAATGCAATTAACATGCAATAAAACTTTACATTAAACAATCATTAAAACACCACTAAACAGTAAGGTTACTAAAACAACAGATGCTGTTTTATCTTTAAAAAAGGCACTTCTACTATTTTTTTCCATCAGTGTGATGGGAATCAAACAGTTGTTTATCAAATTAATTGCTAGCTAGCTGCCTTTTCTACACACAAATACATCAATGGACTTTTCAGTGCAAGTCATAGCCCTATTCTTCGATGTTATTAATGCACGGCTTCTGAGATACACCATTTCTACAATCTCCAGGCTCTACGTCATGCAAAAACAATCACTTGTGGCTGGCCGTTTTGCATGTCAGTCAAATGTTGCCTTCCAGTTAAAGTAGACACTGAGTCACAAAACCTGCCTGGTATGCCCGGCATGCTCTAATTTGAAAACGTTTGATAAAATATTTTTTGCAGCAGATCGACCACCTTCCCAGCATACTTGTTTTCTCCCTCCTGCATGGCAGTGCCACAAACACAGGAGGTGGAAGGACAGTCCGCACCTTTTTCAAACTTGTGGACACATGACACTGCTGAGAACCTCAACATACTTGTAGTAGATCAGCAAGCATTTGAGTCTGCCATGTGACCACACACACCTCTCTGCCAGGCACGTCACCTTGTGACAAGGGATAGAGGGGCCCAGCGAACATTTTCTCCAAATGAGATTCCAGGAAGAAGACAGCACCAGCAGCACTGTTCTCTTAGGACGGCGCTGAAAGCAGTGCTTTTACGAGATCAGACACTCAGGGGTATTACAAACATGTTTTCATCCACAGATTATGTCATCACAGACGATCAGCACTTGAAAAGAAAGCAGTCAGACTGTTGTGGAATACAGATTCAGTGCAGCGTATTTACTGCTGAGCATTGCTGAGTATGTGATATGGTGTTCTCAACATACCGTCAACTCACTAATCAAATCATATAACTTTCACTTTTAAGGCCACAAAGGTGTTTTACTCACCGAACTCAACAGTTACATTAACTGTGATACAAAATGACAGATAACGACTCTTTAAGGCAGAAGCCCGAATGTACTGTGATTTTTTTTTTAGGCCATCAGTTGCTGAGTCATGTATTCAGCAAACAAGGGAAGAAAATTAGCATCTCAGCCGAGAGCAAAACACTCTGCAATCTCTTTTCGGAGCTGAAAATATCTGCTTTTAGGAAGTGTGCATTTGGCACTAAATAAAATAAACTGTGTGGCAACTAGGCTTTGTCCGCAGCCAAAAGCTTCTAAAAAGGAAGAAAAATCAGAAACGGGTGAAAAAAGTGAGTAATCAAGTGGTACACAAACAAACACACTCACACACAAACACTTACACACACACACACACATATGTGAACGTAGCACTAATTTTAGTTTTAAAGAGGAAAAACAAATCATATATATTTTTTCCCCTGTAAAACAAAAATCACTGCTACTATCACCTCAAAAATATCTAAATCTCAATGATCTGAGCTACAAATCACTGAACACTACACTTGGCCTCACTGTCAGCACTTCTGTTTCTTGTTTTCCAGAAAAATAATTTCTAATTATGTAGTCACCGGCCCCGGGAAGCGATGTAGTGGCCAGCTATTAGAAGGATATTTCTATGAGGCAGGTCTCAGGCGGTGAAAAAGAGTGACCTTGCATAAATCTCCATTTTAAAAGCAGGCGAGCACCCTCGCTTCCTAACAAAACACCATGCAAATTAAACATTCAAACAGCTGGCCGCACACAACAAATACAAACACAATTTATGGGGGCTAAATTCCACTCAGAAAACACAGACACTGACCTGACAGACCATGAGCACAAAAGAATGCCTGAAAGAGCCACCAAGCAGAAAAAAAAACATATTTTGAATTAGAAATCAGTCCCTTTTTGTTTTGTCAGCGGGAAAATCTGGTCTCGAAGGCGCATCAGTTGTAATCACTACATAGATTTGCCTGGTGGTTACCAGTCAGAGCACTTTAATTGCCATGTCAACATGATGCCAGTACAGAGAATCAATGTGCTCTGCTAGGTTTCTGTGAGACTGATACAGCTTTCATGGCTGTGGGGCACACTGACTGTGGTTCTGATCAATGGGAGGAGACAGTAAAACCAGCATGTCAGTCAAGCATGGAATTACACTGGAGCTGGTGCCAGGCCTGTGGCATTTCACAAGAATGTACAAGAGACTGGATCCTGGTTTGTACATATTCATTTACTACTGAGCCGCTTAACTAGAGGCTACAATGAATCATTCAGCGGCGTGAGCGCGACTTCCTTAATTCAGAACAGATTAAAGTGACATTAAAACCTCTTATTTCAGCCTCAAACATGGAAAGTAGCACGCCATCAATATCTGAAAGCGCTGACCATTACGTAATTAGTGACCTTATGCAAAATGGCGCAAAAGTCAATAAAAACTCTAAGCCGAACAGCACCACAGCACACAAACGCTGACAGTACAGCAGCAGCAGCAGAAATTCATGCATCCCACATCTTCACAGAAAATAACATGTAATGGACCATAAAAGCATTATCCACAAAAATGCTCTCTACTTCTTAAAACTTTTTCTTTATATTCTAGTATTCGATTGATTATATGCCTGCTGTGTCTGTGAGACGCTTTCTACAAGTGTAATTTAGTGACAAAGCAAATGTCTGCATCAGGAATCACATCCTCAATATCAGAACAAAACCTTATTGATCTGCCATTTCTTTTTCACCCCCACATGCCCTTTATATTGTGTCAAACTTTCTTCATGGACAGACCAACAATGTCCAAAATGCCTTGTTCTTTCAAGCACATTTCACGTTTTGCTCCTGACAATTCTGAAGCTGCTTCATAGCTTGTTCTGAGTGGCTGTTCTAGTACGAGATAAAGCATTCTGATGCACTGATTAGATCGCAGCTTCTGTAAATTTTACAAACCTTCTGCTTCCAACAAATAATAAAATCAAGAGAAAGTTATTCAGTCATGTACTACTAAGGTTTTTCATGATCTGCCAGTTTGTTTACTGTTGATAAGTTCACATTGTTGTTTCTTTACAAAGTAATAACCCAGACAATCCCTCAACCATCACACTTAAATCTTTTGCCCACAGCTCTGTTTTGCTGGCCCTTCTTTGGTCCTCTTATTGAGAATCAATAACAAAAGACTCCTTCTTCAAATTCCAATGATGCAAGAACATACATCTGGTCTGCAATTTACAAAAAAAACCGCCAACTTTCCACATACTTTTGGACATAATGGGGGGGACTATGTAATTTCTACACAGTTCACTTAACATAGCTCTCAAATTAAAACTGACAACTTACACTTTAACCATTGTTTCAATTCTTACTCAACCTACTGGTGTACACAGCCAAAACAAAAACAAAAAAATGTGTCTCCTGCCACTTACTTACAGATGGTACTGTCCTTTTGTTGTATATAAAGTCACTGCCTGTTATCTATTCCAGTATTTTGAACTGGTAATTCAGTTCATAGCACTTAAATCAGTCTAACTACAACGTGTTAAGACTGAAAAGCATTTAAAACACAGTATGGTGGTCTTATTTCTGTTTAAGGAGAGAAATGCCCTCTTCAGATACATGGCTGACAGATCAGACACAATTTGCTCCTAATGGTCAGTTTTCAGTGCAGGTTCGAGTGAAATATTTGGATTTAACACAAAGAAAAGACAAGATGAGACCGTGGGATGACATGTAACATATCAGGTTACCGTTTTTGAATATTAGAGGACAAAATAATAATAATCTGATCTCGTTTGATGAAAACACTCATACAGAATGAGAAGTTTGGAATGGCATCGCTTCATACATCGAGGCTCTTAATGTCAAACAGTGAAAACCAGGGTGTCATCATCTGTGAAGTGTATTAAGGCTCTCAGAATAAAACAGGCAAATGCTTAACGCATAATACAGAAAAACTGTGGAGCAGCGACCAAAGTTACACAGGTGCCGTTTTCCAAAAGCTTGTGAAAAGTTTGACTTATGTTTGGACCAAAAGACGGAAAATTAGAACACAACCCAGTGAAAGGCAGACAAAGGAGCCAATAAAGCAGATTCTTTTCTAGAATATTACCGTGCTACTGCAATGTAAATGTTTCAAAATGTCATTTAAACAGCAGTGAATGAACTGGGACGCGTTATTGCAGCCCAACATGGAAGGCAGTGCCACCCAACATCGCCTGCAGAAGAGTTTTCCACACTCTCCCAGCAAAAAACGTAGGATTTCGAAGCTGAAAATAAACTCACCCTTTCCCCAGAAAGAACGGCAGTCAAGCCGAGGGTCAATAGCATCCAAATGTTCCTCATAATTCCTGGGGCTTCGGGCAGAAACGATAGAAAACGAAATAAATATCTTCCCGCTTCCACTTGTGTGCAACTCTCCCGTGTTCTCCCCCACCTCGGCCCCTCTCCCTCCGAATTCACTTAGGAGTGAGAGTCCACCGGATACGTGTTGCTACACTAGTCCTCCTCGCACACTTTTCTTCCAGCACATGAACCGGTTCCTCTCCTCTGAAGCACGGTCTTCCCAGCGGGACTGGATCCCAGTCTTTCACTCTTCTGTTCAGTCGAGGTCCGTGCGTTTCGACCAACCGAGTGCAGGCAGAGACTCGCCCTCGGTGCCAAACGCGCAGCGCCGCTCTAATACAGGTCAAAGGAGGGAGAGCTTGGCCAATGATTGACAGATACACAGACCATATGGGGGCATCGTCAGAGGGAGAACAGGAGGGAGGGGGGTTACAGCGTGGAGTAGAACTGAGTTTTTGTTCCACCTCTCTCTCTCCTCTCTCTCTCTCAATTCAGTTTCAGTTCAAAGACCTTTATTGGCATAACAGTGAGCATGTACAGTGTTGCCAAAGCATTCAAATGCAAGAATAAAAGAATAATACAAGAATAATAAAGATACATACACAAGTAATAATAATAGTTATATTAGTACTGTTAATACTACTACTTCTAATAAGGATTTTGAAATAAAGTGCGCTCATTTCGTTCCCTCTCTTTCTCTTTCTATCCCTTTCAGTTTAGTTCAACTCAAAGGGATTTATGGTATGTCAGTGAGCATGTATAGTAAAAGATTTAACCATAAAATAAGATAAGATACAGTATAAATACAGGTACAAGTAATAATATTAAAAATATTACTTCTACTTATAACAATAATGATGATAATAATACAGAAATATAATTTAGCAGTCTCTCTTCTTGCTCTCTCTGCCTGTCTGTTTTTCTCACTTTCAGGTTTACTGTTGTAGGTTTCAGTCGAAATTCACATCACAGGTTCCAACATATCACAGACTCTCCCTCCAATCGGTTTGCCTGTTGCTACAACTTTTATTTACACTATGAATACTACCTTTATTCTTAAATGTAACCTTAAAATCTGTCATTTTGTGGCACTACTACTCGCTCGGCCCTTGTCCACATGTACGGTGTGTGCTGGCTCCCCCTGATGGACAAATAAAAAAGTTGTAGACTCCAGGAATCACTGCGCAAATGAAGAACATGGCGTATTTACTCCTAATTTTCCATCTTCATTCTTTTTCAACATTGTCCAATAAACTATTGGTGCCATAATAAATAAAAGATTAAAAAAACAAAAGATGTGATTATTTGTGACCTCTGCATTACTTAGTATTGGCTGAAACTCTTTGAGAATTTGACTCTTGCATCCAGAAACCGTCCTACACCCCCCTCTGTGAAGCAAACAAATGCACACACACACATATACACATAAGCACAAATGCACACACACCCTACACTTACTACACTCCTCTCCTTGGCAGGCTTATCCAGACCCAGATTACTGGCCAGAGCGTCCCAGATTATGCAGCCAATTAGGGTGAAGGCAAAGCTCCTTCTGCTCTTCTCTGTTACACTTCTGAAGGCTGCCATCGACTACATTGGCATCAACATCCGCCACACCACATGGCCTACATACTGACATACTAACTGATGAAGGAAAAGCGTCAGATGTTTCGAAAATGAAGTCTTTTTAATGACAGGATGTTTAGTGCACACCTCATATCTGATGATGTGTCACGTTAATTGTGAAAATACAGTTTTAATAACACTGTATAACAGCACCACTCAGTGGTAGTGTTTCAGGAGTCATTTTTAAAAAGAGAAATCCACTGTAAAACAAGAACACGGGTATGAAAAATAAAAATAAAAATACACAACTAAATTAACAAGATGACGCATGCTGTTCTAAAATAAAACAGCAGAATCAAACTGAATGGGAGGCATTACAGGATTTCTTAATGGTACAC
This sequence comes from Rhabdalestes septentrionalis, assembly GCA_037832545.1. Taxonomy (NCBI): domain Eukaryota; kingdom Metazoa; phylum Chordata; class Actinopteri; order Characiformes; family Alestidae; genus Rhabdalestes; species Rhabdalestes septentrionalis. The sequence goes on along the minus strand of JBBMFX010000134.1, from coordinate 9,597,117 downwards.
ACACACACACACACAAAGGAATGCTTATTCTGTGTCTTCTGTATCTGACGACAGCAGCTCCGTGGTGACTCTGGAAATCACAGTGTTAGCCCGGCTGAGGCTGCTGTGTTTGTTTGGGGTTGTTGTGGTGGATTTTTGGCCCCTGAAGGAAGTCTTGCTCCCCATAACTTGTGCTCCATGCTCTGCTGTGTTTTCATTTTCATCATCATCACTGTTGTCTTCATTGTCTCCCTCCTCCCCCTCATCCTTTGATCCCTGAGGCATCAGAGTGGTGTAGCTGAACTGGTTTAGAGGCTTCCCCAGTATACCAAAGCTGATGAAGAGGGGTGCAAGGGAGAAGGATGTGTAAAACAAGGAGAATACAGGAAAAAACAAGAACAGTAAAGCAATTCTTTCTAAATGAAAAAAGATAAAATGTAGAATGTCATTCTTCACCTGAGAGAAGCTAGCTCTTGGCTGAGCTCATCCATTAGGACTTCAGTCTCTCTAAGTTTAGCCGGCTGCTTCTTGGGGCCGCAGGATCGCTGGAATAGATGTGGCGCTTTTTCTTTCGGTAATGGAAGAAGGGACGCGATGAGGGGCGAGCGCTGGGTCACAATACTGCTCCGGGCTGACCGCCACTGAGACTTCCTGGGTTAGAGGTCAGGAGACAGCAAGTGAGTGTTAATGAAAGCAGAGGAAACAATAAAAGTGTAAATCATTCAACAAATGAAGCTCTCCTGCCCTGCCAATGCTTACTCCAGCGGAAACAGGAGGAGCAAGCCTTTGAAATAATACAGCCAGCCATGACTTAGTCCAGGGAAAATGGCAAACATCACCATAATGATATTACATAGGCATAAGCACAGTTATATAATACACCATCGCACATAATTTCACTATTAACTCTATTTCCTGCAGGGTAAATGTGTGATATAGACCAGATACAATCGTCAACATAAGCTTAGGGATGCAACGTAAGCAGAAGTTGAGTAACATTACATTATTTCAGTGCATGTGATGACATGCAACTCATTATACATAAGCCAGGTAATACATTGTCAAAAACTGTCCTATACTGCAATTGGAAAGAAGTTCCGTTTCAATTAAAAACGATAATAATTTCTGTGGAATTATCTAATTATATTAATCAACCATTTATCCAGTCTCTATTGTCAAACTACAAGGTAATCCAATTACAATGATGTAAAAATTATTTTAAAATGTGTGTAAAATGTGAATTGCTATGTAAAGCGACCATGGGTTTGTGAAAGGCACTATATAAATGTAACTACTACTTATTATTATTATTATTATTATTATTATTATTATTATTATTATTATTATTAATAGTCCTTGAAAATATGTTACATACTACAGTATCATTTTCCCTTTTTGTACATCACTGAAAATAAAACAATCTCAAGAACTAAAATGTTCATCTTTAATGTTAATCTTTAAAACACATTCTTAGTCATGCCTGATACCCTCGAAACCCACAAACCTAATCATGTGGACAAGGAAACATCTGAAAAGAACAGACGAATACTTTTCTTAAAAAAACTAAATTCATTTATAATTTCCAATCTTGTGTTAGAGAATGGAACAATTTCACTTTCATTTATTTTAGTACCTGATAAAACCTCTGTTTTACCAGCACAGCTAAAAAGAGTTCTGTTGAGTTTGCTTTGGTACTAGGTATGACCTGTTGGCTGGGACAGTTTGTCTGGATTCCGTAGGCTCAGACTGGCCCTCTGTCTGGGTGATTTTTTGATTCTCTTCTTCCTGTTCTGGTTCCTCCTCTTCAACCCTCAGGGCAGGATTAAATGTGTCTGATCGGAACAAGCGACCAATCTCGGTCTGGATCCTCTTCAGGTCCCTCCTTCCAAAGGTAACCCATGCCACATAGCTGAAGAAGCTATATAGACACTGGCAATCATACAGACAGCACACATCTATTTACTAATATTACAAGTTTTTGCATGATTTGAAACTTTTCCTAAAGGATTTTCTCAGGACTGGAAATGAGAACAATCTTAAGACTAATAAGTAACTAACATGCTGTACACAGTGAACTAAAAAGAAACTAAAGTTTTAATTATACAGTTTTAAGTTTAAGAAATGACAATGTCAATACATATACAGGCCCTTTCAAACTATTTAACAATAACATAAAATCAAACAATTTCAGGAAACTGAGCTTTGAGAATAAGCAGGATGAGTGAAATTACTTGTCGCAGTAAATTAACAAAACACACACACACACACATAGCTCACTTGTTTTTACCTCATACAACTGCCTGTCTTTGTAAGTGGATGACACTCTGCTCCTGTAGACATAAATTATAATGTGAGTATTCTCTTAATTAGCAACCAGACAGCAGATTCACACATCAGTTAACCCCATTCATTCCATTCTCATCACATGAAATATCAAGATTTGTTATGTTTGTAAAGAAATAATTTTTGTACTGGTAAGGAGAACACAGGTTCTGGTCCAGATTTCTCCTCGATGCCTCAAGTAATTGTGAAAATCCATCAGAAGCTCCCAAATTCAATTTAATGTAGTGATTGAATCAAACCAGGTCACTGAGGGAAACTACAAATTATTCCATACTTCCATAAATGGTCAACTTGATATACTGAACATCAAAACACTGTTTACTGTTACGTTAGATATGTTGTATTTAACAGACAGCACAGTGATTTATAAAGAGTACTTTCTGATTTCATATTTTTTTGTATGTTTGTCACAATTAAATGTTTCAGATGATCAAACTGATTTCAATATTAGACATAGATAACCAAATAAACACAAAATGCAGTTTTAAGAGATTATTTTACCTATGTGATTAGTACCTATGTGAAAAAGTACCCCCCTAACACACACACACATGCAAAATCACGAAGTAACATTGGCTTATCACAGTGTTTGCATAACTGAGTGCAATTTCATTAACCACACCCAGCCTTGATTACTGCTGAACCTGCTGAATCTTGAGATCACATAAAAAGTGTGTTAAAAGATCCCAGAAAAGGAAGACATCATGCCAAAATCTAAAGTAATTCAGGAACAAATGAGAAACAAATTAATTGACATCTATCTGTCTGGAGAAGGTTACAAAGTCATTTCTAAAGCATTGAGACGACAGCGAACCATGGTGAGAGCCATTATTCACAAGTGGAGAAAACATGGTCAACAACATGGTTTGCAGGTCAACAAAGAGTGCAGCGAGGACTCACCCAGAACAACATCTAAAGAACTGTTAAGTTAAGGTCAGTGTTCATGATGCAATCATTAGAAAGAAACTGGGCGAAGATGGCATGCATGGCAATTTCCAAGGCGAAAACCACAGCTGACCAAAAACAACATAAAAGCTTGTTTCAATTTGGCCATCTTGATGTTACCCAAATCTTTGGGGACAATATTATGTGGACTGATGAAACAAAAGTGGAATTTTTGAGATCTGGGCCTGAAGTAACATTTCTAAAAAAAAAAGAACATCATGCCATCAGTAAAACGTGGCGGTGGTGGTGTGATGGTGTGTGGCTGTTTTGCTGCTTCAGGACCTGGACAGCTTGCTGTGATTGATGGAACAATGAATTCGGCTCTCCTAAAGAGAATGCGTGGCCATCAGTTTGAGACCTCAAGCTAAAGCACACTTGCAGCAGGACAATGATCCAAAACACCAGCAAGTACACCTCTGAATGGCTTAAAAAAAACAAAATTATGGTTTTGGGGAGGCCTAATCCTGAATCCAGTTGAACTGCTGTGGCATGACCTCAAACAGGCGGTTCATGTTCGGAAACCCTCCAATTAGGCTGATTTAAAACAACTCTACAAAGAAGAGTGGGCCAAAATTCCTACACAGCAATGTGAAAGACTCATTCCCCGCTTAATTGCAGTTGCTGTTGCTAAGTTTGGCATTTCCGGTAAATATTTCAAAGTGACAAACAGGCAAAAATATATGAAATCAGAAAGGGGGCAATACTTATTCACAGCACTGATCACAGCACTCATGTTTTAATTTTGATAGGCCAAGGGATCATGCTGGCACTGACCTGCCGCAGGCCATATGATGATGTTGAGACAGGCCCAGCCCCAACACCAGACTGGAGTAACAGAAGGCCAGTTGCTTCTTGGCCAGCTCCACTTTCGCACTTGTTTCTGCAATCAACTGCCGCTCCATCATACTCTGCTCCCTGCAACACCCAAAAGAAAGATAATCACACTAGATTTACAACTAGCTATCACTACCCCAATAGTTCAAGACAGTGCTCACACTGATATGTCTTAGACTCAGTTCCGATGAATTATTAAACATCTGTTCTAGATTCAAACTGACTACATTTGAATCACTTGAATAAACATCATAAGTAAATTAATGTTGCACACATATGTACCGTTACATCACAACACAATTAGTGTTGGTAACAACAAACGTATGTGATCAGTATTAATTATTTCTCATTCACAGCTTACTAACAACAAATTCTGTCAGAAGTGTGGATTCTTTCATATTTTATAATATTTTAAATTAGATGATAAGTTACTGCAGTGAATAGTCTTTTTCAAGAAGAAATGTCTTCTTTTACATTACACTACACATTCACACTTCATAACACTTAAAAAATGAAAATGTACAGTATGTAGATAACACAATTTACTACCTTATTAAATATGCAACTACATAATTATATCCTGGTTAGCAGTATGTCTGAACGCAACACATCACATTAAGTGTCTCTAGGTCAGTGCACATACTAGCATTACTGAATCCTAAAAATACTAATATTAATTATACAAGGAAGTAACCTGGCCACCTTAACTTTATCTATTTAATACGTTTATAAATTCTTTAACACACGAAGTTAAGGTTGAAAAAATTCAAAATTTAAGGTAAACACATTGTTAAATCAAAACTTTACTGTGAATAAACTGCATGCTAGTAGGCCAAAGAAGCTGTGAGATTGCCTGTAATCCCTTCAAACACAGTTTGTTTTAAAATATTCAATCCCTAATTTCAGACTCACACCATGAGGGGCTTGGGCCGTTCCTCCAGAGAGATCCTCTCCAAGTAAATGGACAGATACAGCAAGAGACTGGCCAGGAAGTCATCCATCTCCTTAGTCCTGCACTCACACACAGTGCAGTTGCTTTTAGTATGATGATCATGTTATGTTCTCTATGGATAATGAGTGGGGAAAAGACTTACTTAATCACAGTCATAAAGCAAAGTGGAATGGGCAGTGCCTCATTCTCCTGCACTAAAGTAACCGCCACCTCTGTAAAATAAACGTTACCGACCCATCATAAGTGACTGAATGGATACAGGATCACTGAACTCATGATAATCAGCTTCAATATCATTCTCTAAACACACAAGAGACTGTGTAGGACTTACGTTTTACATGCTCGATAGTAACTAAGTCCCTCTGGAATCGTTTGACATAAGTCTTGTAGGCGTTCAGTTCAGCAGGTCCCACAGTTTTCCTCCGACCACACTGCCCTCCTCTGGCTGAGGTCTTACATTGTGAGATCCTTTAATAATACATAGAACTGCAGTCAACCTCACTGTGTCCCATTAGTCTTGCATGACTATGAGTATTTTTGCTGGACTATTAGAATGTACCACAGATCTGTGTTTCAATCATGGGGTGGCACATAAATGTATAAATAAGCAATACAAATGTTGGCCCTTCTGTTTTCTTAAATTCCTTGTAATGTCGATTTTAGGACCTATATGAATGAAGGGCTCATTGAAAAATATAATTTACACAATTTTCCCCACACTTTTTACCAAATATTGTCAAAGAGACAAGGCATGTTTGAAAGATTTTGGAAAACTCTTTTGTGAATCGTTCATTTAGAGGATGAATATCAGTCTAAGATACTGTCTCACTTCAGTCTTCCTGGAGAAATTGATTTTACCTCTCTAGGTGCCTCCTAAAAGACTCTTGGTATGTAGATGTTGTCTTTTTTCTCTTCTTTTTAACCTCCACAGATGTATTAAAACTGTAATTACAACAGATAACAAACAGCCTGTTGTAATTTAGTAGCAGTGTTAATTACAAGAGACACATGCTGGTATAATAACAAAACCAGGCCAGAAAGAATGTAAAAAGTGATGTAAAATCAGGTAAGCTACTTGCCAGGTAAACTCCAGGCTTTGAGTTTCATCATTCCAAACCCATCTTCCAGGAGGAGGTACATTTACCTTTCAGACACATAATACCACATGAAATTAGATTATTTTTAGTCGTTCTGGTTACTCTGAAATGCAGATCTGTGAGCTTAGCTAGATGGATCCCTACAGCCAGCTTTACTAAATCTGCAAGGAAATTAAAGTAAATTACCTTTTTTTTTTTATAGAATTAACTAAACAATATCAAATTAAACATAAGTAAGTGCAACATAATGCATGTATATCTGCATGTGTATCATAGTTTATTATAATTATATTTAAAAACAAAGCCTTTGCTTATGTCAAGTTTATTTATGATGCACATTGTCGTACACAAAAGGTTATTCAAGGTTCTTGACAGGAATAGAATAATAATAAAAGAAAACAAAATAGAGCACAATTTGGAAGGAAACAAAGTATACATAGAATTTTTTTTTATTTTATTAAATACAATGGAACATATGTATATTTCATTTTATATTTCATTGTAATTATATTTGAAGCCAAATCCTTTACTTATGCCAGATCAACTCAAGTCAAGTCTATTTAATTGAATTGAATTGAAGTCTATTTATATGGCACATTATCGTACACAAAGTGTCTTTCAATGTGATTTGCAGGAACAGATTTAAAATGAAATAAAATAGAATTGAATAGACTACAATAAAATAATGGAACAAGGAACCTATACATAGAATATCGATAAAAGAAAATGTAATGTGCAATAGAATGTATGTATATCTAGCTATCTATCTAGATCTACAGATCAATAAATAGACAGACAGACAGACGGATAGATGGATGGATAGATGGATAGATGGATAGATAAGATATATTTTGTGCTCGATATATTTTGTGTTTGTACAGATGAATAATCTCACCGTTTCCTTTACTACTTTTGACATCCCCTCAAAGTTTCTGCACTGAACTCGTCTCAGAACTTCATCAACTCTGCGGAAGACAGTCCAAGTTTGTTTACACTCAACGCATGCAACTGGTATCCTAGGAACAGCCAATCAGACCACACAGCCCTGATCGGGACAGCAATGTTTATCCATTATATCGTGATGTTGTGCCCTTTTTTGGGCTCATTTATATCACTGCTTTACTATTGTTTAGCTCATATGTGCAAAAATAGTACTTTATTTATTTAGGAATCTTCGAGAACGAAAGCAGCTCTTCAGTACTAAATCCTCACCCCACTGCTCTACAAAAGTGGGCGGGGTAAGCTCTGACCGACAGCCGGATCAGCTAATGATTGAGAAGCCCCGCCTACTCCTTCCAACGCACACTTCCACTTCCTCTCACATAAACTGGACCTTGGTCCACTGCATTGAATCAACTGCACAGGTAAGAGCATACGTTTTTCCCCCCTTTATTAGTTAACAAAAACCACAACACACCATTTAACACAGTGAGGCATAACAATTAAAAAAGTATGAAAATACGATCATTACGAATGCCCATATAGTGCTTTTAATGATCTCACTGACCTATTTTGGTTAGTTGATTTTAAGTGAATACGTTACAGTTGTTTTCTGTATTAACAATATTGGATTGATTGGAGTGTTTCACCCTGTTATTACAGTGTTGCAGATTTATGTGTACATTACTTTTCGAGAGCAAATTCTATGCATTTTTTCGTTGAGACAAAAATTGCAATGTCATTGGATTTGGGAGGGTCCTGGTATCTCCTCACGTGTTCCATTTATTATTGCCTACGGCCTACTTTGGTGTGTGCTGATGAAAGAATAGGTAATTATTTATTTCATGAAAAAATCACTTTTTAATTTTTGTAGTGTCCATCCAAACACCAAAGCTTATTTGCAAACTTTTCTCTCAACGTTTCAAACTAACTTTTTTTTCTCCTCTGTAACCGGCTAGTGCATTCAGGTGACTCATCTAAGAGAACACTGAGATGGCAGTTCAGGCAAACAGAGTGATGGCAGTACAAGAATGGGAGAGTAGGTGGAATGCAGGAAAGATTGGCTTTCACCAGGATCACGTTCACAAGTGAGTCTTGGATTGGAATTTAATCACTCCAAGAAAATGTCATGCACATATAACGTCAAATCAGTAGCAAAAAAACATGAAATAATGGCCAGGGAGAGTCCCTACCTCACACCAGTAGACTCCAGGATACCCCTACTCCCCTCGACCCTAGTAGGGATTAAGCAGATACAGAAAAAAGAATAAATGTGGCATTTATAAAGCAGTGATGCTTCATAAAATTGGTATTTACCTTTTTTAAAGAGTTGGCACTACTGTTTTTAGCTGGCTCATTTTGACTGTTCCAATATTTATTGTGTTCAAGGAAAATTGATCACCTACACACAAGTGTATATATTTGCAACATCACTTAAGAATCTGTTTCCCTTAAATATAGGTAAAGATTTTTTTTTATATTATCTATGCTCTTTTTTTTTTAGAATGCTGCAGAAACATATAAGCCAAGTGTTGTGTGGGCGACAGCAAATTCGTATTTTCTTCCCTCTCTGTGGAAAGGCTGTAGACATGAAATGGTAGGTGGTAATAATTGTTAGCTTTGTCATCATGAGGTGTAGGTATGTATTTATGTATGAATATATGTATATATGTATGTATGTATGTATGTACAGTCATGTGAAAAAATTAGGACACCCTTTGAAAGCATGTGGTTTTTTGTAACATTTTTAATAAATGGTTA
>JBBMFX010000134.1:9521579-9545232 GCA_037832545.1 Rhabdalestes septentrionalis | reverse complement strand
TCTCTCTCTCTCTCTCTCTCTCTCTCTCTCTCTCTCTCTCTCTCTCTCTCTCTCTCTATCTCTATCTATCTATCTATTCTTCAGTTCTTAATTTCTATTTCTCTCCATTAGTTCAGGGCTGGGGTAATGTGTGAGTTGTAATTTGTCTGCTGATTGAAATTCGACCTATCACTGCATCCTCATTCCCACCCTCAGTCTATGGCTAGCAGAGCCCCGCATCACTGACCCGAGGTCAAACTGAGCTTTGCCTCATAAAGGTTCAGAATGGAAATTGATGCCAGCCTGGCAGTCAAGCTTTCAAAACAGTAATGCCTCAAAAGAGCAACTTTCTCTTAAGGCAGTAGATATAGATTTGACACTCAGAAGTAATTATGTTTAATTATGCTAATTAAAAAAATGTAAACATTTCACAACACTTCGCAAATTTGGTCCCATTAGTCACCCAATCTCCATGACTTCATGAGGACTGTAAGAATCCAATTATTTACTTGTGACCATGAAACTAATATGTAAATCATGTACAGCAGTCAAATTTGGACACTTACTTATAATGTAACCAAAGCTATATAAGCTCACAAACAAAACTACTATGTTCACTGACCCTGTTATCAATCAGAAAAAGTTACTTGTTTTTGTTCTGGAGATCATTTTACATACATGCATTGTTCATAAAATTCATTGTTGATGTCTACGTTTTACACAACCTGAATTCATGGGCATAAATTTCATATAAAATACATCCCAAATTTTTCATGAGAAATTTTTGAGGAGGGACACAAATAATACAGTCAAATTGTGCTTATAATGTCCCCACAGTGAAAAACTTTGCTTCTATCATTATTATTGTAGCATGGAGACTGCAGCATTATGGTTATTTCAAAGGTTTTTTCCCGTTCAATGAAACTATTGCAAAAACTATTTATTGCATTGTTATGTTGTTTACAGTCAAGCCATAAACATATAATAACATTTAAACATGATTGTCATTGTGAAAACGTTATATTAATTAAGTATTTTTGTAGTGAAATCAATTATTAAATAATCAATTTACAGTAAATGCTTTATGTAAAAAAAAATCTGCAATTTAAAGCAAACTTACATGAATGAATAGCCACTAAACAAAACTCCCAAATGTGTTTTTCCTGGTATCACTGGGCCCCACAAACAGAATAGAAATTGATTGTACAAAAAAAAACAAAAAGAGTGGGGTCAGTTTGGACGTAGCAAAGTGCTCATTTAAGGGGGCTTCCCACTGCCTGGTACCAGCTCGGTTCGGTTATACTCTACTAGCTTTCTTTGCTTTTCCACAACTAAACTCTAGTACCTGGTACCTGGAACCCAGTACCATTCTTGGTACCACCTTGGCCGCTGACTGGTATCAGCTCGGTCCGGTTCAGTTCGGTTCTACTCTGTTTCCGACAAACAGTTTTCCACTACAGCTGGTTGCTGTCATGACCTCTGAAACAGAGTAGAACCAAACTGAACTGAACCGAGCTGGTACCAGTCAGTGGAAAAAACCTAGAAGTTGCACAATGCAACAAGCTATTGTAAACAAGCTAATGCTAACCAAGTAATGTTTCAATCGCTAAGACAGCAGATTCATGGAAAATTACATCGGTAACCAGCATTTTGCCGCAACTAATGTATGAATGGGTCTGCATCAACTACATTAAAGAGAATCACTTTATTTGAAGTTAATAAAATACCCTACTTACTATAGTTAAACATTAACTGAACAGCAGCCACACATCTGACTCCTGTGTGTAGCTGAGATGAACTGGGAAAGCAGGCAGTGGGCCAAACCACTGCGAGGAAAGGAAGGGGGAACTCAACTGTTTCTAAATGAATTTTTTGCATAGGTTTTTTATTACTTACACGAAGTCATATGGGGGGGGGGGGCATAAACCCCACATTGGATTACAGAGCTTTAGCAACACATTTCTGTTTCATATTTAAGTATATGCCTATTTCTTTAGGGTTATGAAAGTAATACATTAATTAATAGGTACATAAATTATATTGAAATGTAGAAATGACCACAAGTATAATTCTTATGTGGGGTAGCAATACATGTTTGTGATTAAATCTTTAAAGGTTTGGTGTGTCGTATCGACCTTTACAGATAAAAATAAACGAAACAAGAGCATTAAGAAAACATGTTATTCCAGAAAAGTGGTGGTGGGTGGTATGGCCACCTATGGTGCGCTAGCATGCAGTGGCTTCTCTGGACCCAGTACAAATGATGTTCCTCATGCGGATATCTGAAATCATTTGTCTCAAACAGCAGGCAGCTACATTTTAAGTTTAGTTGTAGCTCTGCGGGAGAACAAACCTAGAGAAGACTCTAAATTCAGCTTAAATGGTAAATCAGTTCATCATAACCTCTTTTAATCACTTTACTGCTATGCTGGAGTGTGTCAATATAAAGCTTATTTATTAAGTTAATAGAATAAAGACGTCTGCATCTCATAGTAACTCATTCACTCATTCATCACTGGAAAAAAATTTGTAGGAAGAAAAATTACTTCAGGTGTGGGAAATCACAGCCATTGCAGACCAGTGGAGGCTTGTTGCACACAACATTTTACTTCTGGTGTAGAATTGGCTTGACACTCTTATGCCTGTGGCCTCAAAACAAACTGCACTCAGACTACACAGCAGGAGCAGACCGACAGACTACGGCGTTTTCATTTACACTTCAAACTATTTCAGTAAAAACCGAGTTAGTGTGTGTTACTCCTGTTGTATGATGCATTATTTGTCCTTATTTGTGCTTGGGCTAAAATGATGAAGAATTTCAGCTGGTGCATTGCTCACTACAATGAAGTAGACTGCTAGGCAGAAATAGGCTTTTCTTTGCTTCAGTATTGAAAGGTTAAGGCATTAATAGAGCACTGGTCCATGGGAGAAGAAAGCATCAAAATTTTAACATAATTTCAGTTGTTTTATGTGCTTTAAGTTGAGATTAACAGGGGAAGTGAGGGGGCTAGAGGGATCTTTCCCAAATTTCTAGACTACTAACAGCAACTGCAAACAAGAATAAAAACATACATAAACAACAAAAGTTGAGCATAAGACAATGCACACTTGCTCTAAAGTAGAATGTATCATTTTTATTTTATTTTTGTTTTATTTATATATTTTCAATATGGTGAGCTACATTTTGTCGCCCATCATCTGTTGGCCATTTGGAAGCGTGTTGCCAAAGCACAATCAGGTCTTGGTGCAAAGAGAGAAAGTGCATGAAGGGTTAGTTCTGAGCCTATTAAACAAATAATATGATGATATACTGTCCCATGTTTTATATGCATGAGCTTTTTAATTGCAGTATGCATTTAATCTCAGCATGTAGCATGAGTCAGTTACTGTTCCAATTCAACTATCTGACTGTGCTGTGCTTAGCTCATTTGCATAAAGTTAATCCAGAAAAAGCAGGCAGAGTGAGAGCAGTGTGTGTTTCAGTGGTGTGATGTTTCAGTTAAAAGTATAGGTGGTCACCTGATATTACATTGCTGCATATTATTAAATGCTTTAAGGTAAATGACTTAAATACTTCAAGTGAAACAATCATTTTGCAAGACATTGCTATATGTGTGCTGCTTAAATCTGATATTAATGTGTGTTTAGAACAGGGTTTTCAGTTACTATGTTTCAGGGGTGCAAGTAACACTGCTAGAAGTCTGGATTTCCTTTTCCTTTTCTCCTTCCACCACATACATTCTTTCCAGATCAATCTCAATGGCATTAATACTTATAGTAGAGTTCCAAAAGGACATGTTTGGTTAAGCCAGTACCATTGGCAGCTGGAAAACAGGCACAGTTGTGTGCTTTGAAGCTTTGAACATACCCCATTAACCTCCATTGTAAGCCCCTCAGGGAGATTTCTTGTTTTAGACTACCACTAAATAGGGCATTAGTCATCTAAATAAATCACCAACAATGTGCCATTACAATGCAGAAAGAAACATTAAGACACCGAATGTCAAACTTTCACCCTTTTGAAGCTCTTGGTCAAAAATGGGGGTTGTACATGTAGGATGCATTAAGTGCTTTTACAGCTCAGGACATGCAGAGTATTTGAAATTATGCCTCTTAATCCACTGATGGTGAAGTCGAAATACCCCTTTGATACACACACACACACACACACACAGATACCAGCCGGGGCTTTGAAGTGCATTCTTAAGCGGCACTGTTTTCAGAGCGAACGTTTTAATTCAAGGGTCTTATGTTGTTGTCTTCCTGAGCTGCATTGTTGGATGATACATATGCAGCATAGACTTTCATGGAGATTAAAAACTTAATCCCTCACAAACACAAAGCAGACAGAGAACGATTGCAACGAGAGAGAGAAGGAAAGAGATTTTGACAGATGACCTTTGCACTTCCGATACGGATGAGAGAGAAGGATCAGCGGACAACTGGTGGCTGTCTGTCACTGGAGATGGGCCTTGCCTGAATCTGTGTGTGTGTGTGTGTGTGTGTGTGTGTGAGAGAGAGAGAGAGAGAGAGAGAGAAATAGAGAGCTTGCTGGAGCCTGTCTGGCCAGAGCATGAGTGATAATGAGATCAGAGAGAGGCAGGTGGGTTGGATGGCAGAGCTATTTCTAAACCTGTATGCTAAAAAATACTGTTTCAGTCGTTCACAACAAAAGGATTTCATTTTTCCCCCTGTGGAGCAGCAAACAACCTCAAATGCACAAAGTCATGATAAAATAGAAACAGCAGCATAGCTGACCTATCCAAGCTCCGCCCACAAATGCTTTCTTCCGAAGCAACTGTTAGGAGACTGGACGAGCTTAACAGAGCACTGGCAGGAATCCCTTTCAACCTTATGAGAAACTGCACAGCAGTCTTTCACCCAGTGGTTGTGATCGCAATGCATACCCATTCCCTCTCACAGAGAGAGGATATAGTAGCATGTAAAACACATGGTTCAATAAATAACTTTCGACACTCAATATTCAACCATCTCATATCCAAAGAAACAACAGCTGCTTCTCATTTGTAACCGAAGACACGAGTGAAACCTTATTTCTGCACTCTAGAATTTTATTTTACAATTCAGACACAGGAAGAAATAGAGCCAGCTTATGTAGTGCTGCCCAGAAACACATATAAAGATGTATTTCAGTCTCAGACCGTTTTGTCAAAATGCCTACATTTACACTGTTTTATTGTTTCAAATTATTTTTTGTGTGATATTAGGGAAATATGATTGATTACAAAAGATAAAAGTGCATGGGAACATAACGTAAAATTCTAGACCATGTTTATGCAGCTGCACGCAAAGTTTTTTTGTTATTTAATTTTTTTTTAAGTAAGTCTCTCTGGAGAACACACTAATTCAGGGGTACTGTTTATTTTCTAAATACACAAATAAGGAAAGTGACAATGTAGTTATAACACACTCTATATTTTTTTTTCCATTCTTAAATGTTTCAATATTTGCACATTTGCAGAAAAAATACATCTTTTATAAAAATACATACTGTGTAACGTTATAGTGCTATATAATACTGAAATTGATCTTTAGCTTTCACTCTGTTTTTAAAGTTCAGATGTAAAGAGCGTGTGAGGGACATAGTTATTAATGTGGTGTGGGTAGAAGAAACCACCTCAACCTTGGAATTGGTGAGATTACAGCTTACATATTTAGGACCCAAGAATAGGACATTGATAAAAGAGAACTTGGACTCTGTACAGCAAGAGTAACCTTCATACAAGGAAAACCCTCCTGGAGGCGGAAAGTTCACCAGTATATTAGGATTGCTCTAATGGCTTTGCTGGCAACATGTTTCTGCCCATAATCGCCACTGCAGCAAATGTTCAGTTCTCATGAGCTGCATTATTTAATTAATAACTAATTCTAAATGTAGAGATTGTGAGTGCTACAGAGTTTCTCCTTAGGTCAGATGGGACTTTGCCAACATTCTGTAAAGCCCATCCAACCTTGCTCATGTTGCATTTGTGGGTGGGGCATGGCTAGGTCGATTGTAATGCTTTATCTATTACATTCAGCTTCTGACATACATGCGTACCAACATGCTCGACTGGGACTAAGCACCATTCTCCTTTATACTCTTTCTTCCGCCCCCTGCATTCCCAAACAGGTACTTTCTCCTCACACTCTCAGGCTCTTGTTCTCTCTTACACACTCAGAAGTCACAGCCACTGACAACAGCTGAGCAGGCAGAGAATGTTGGGCAGCAATGTTACACACTGAGTAACAGCTGCCTCTTGAGAGAACTCCCCAGACTTCTCAATGACAGAGAGAGAGAGAGAGAGAGAGAGAGAGAGAGAGAGAGAGAGAGAGAGAGAGAAAGCAAGAGAAATAGAGAGAGAGATAGAAACAGGGTGAGAGAAACAAACACGGCTAGGGAAAGTCAAAAGAGAAAAGGAAAAAGAGAAGGAAAGTGAGGAAGAGAGAAAAAGAATTACAGAGTGCAAGACAGCCTCTTATTGAGGAATGGAAGCAAGTAGCTAATGTGTTGCTGTTATCACACACTCTCACCCACACACACACACACTTCGTCTCTCTCACACACACACACACACGCACACACTCCATACATGGCTTGATTATATCCTCTTCTGCTCCAGCTAGGATATCCTGAATATTCCCTTCAAAATATTTAACAGGAGACGCTAGCGACTGGAAACACGGATGTGAGGCGTCATTGCTTCACGCTGGCGTAAACAGTTGCCTGTGTGCCAGACCACACAAACACACACACAAACACATATTTATACAAACACAGACGCTTACACACATTTGTAAAATACAACTGTACCTACCTGGAGGCCTGCTTTCATTAGAGAACATAACGCGTGTGCGTGCTAATCATTAAAACATACAAACAATCTCGTTCAGCTTGAAACTGCCCAACAGCGGTGGGTTCTATGGAAAACAATATCATATTACACACAGTGTCATTATATTTTGGCACAGAAAACTAAAGTTTTATTCAAATAATTGCTCGACCCTGCACTGCAATCCTATATAGCAAGAATCATTGTGCACTCTTTGTAATAATGTGTTTTACAAATACTAAAATGTTGTCACACTCCCACCCTCTACAGACCAGTATACCAGTGTTGATCTGTGAGATTTAAAAATGGGCTTGATTTTGCTTGTTCACACCAACTATTTAGTCTGTAACACACACCAGCATACAGATGCTTAGAGATGCAGTACTGGCATTTACAATTCTTGCAGCAGCTTGGATGTCAAACCAAATAAATTCCCCTTTGCACATAAGAGCACAGCATTGTTGAACCATGCAGGAGAAGGTGATGCAGTACAGCTGTGGACAATCACACAGACACACACACACACACACAGACACACACATACATACACATTCTGTCAGTGGGTCAAACTAGAGACACGCTCCATGTCACCTTATTGTCCCACAGCACACACACACACACATGCGCTTACCCCTGCAGAGCATAACTGACTCGGTTCCACCCTCAAGTCTAGTAAATGCAAACCAAGGAGGCTGTTTATTAGTTTGTGGAAACAAAACACTGTTAAATGATTTATTTGTTCCACTACTTCTGAGTAAATGGCGTCATTAAAACACGCTGAGGAAGACGCCGCGAAAAACACAGGAGAGGAGGGGGAAGTGGGTCACAGCTAAGTATGGACTCCCATAAATATATGCACACACACACACACACACATAAATACACGGGTGGACATCAGTGCATTCAGACACACATACTAACGACGCGCATAATGCACGGTGAGTGAGAGCTCACACACTGAATTCCCAGTGTTCTTCTTTAACAGTGGAAATGGGCCTACTCTCTCTGCAGGCACTAAAAGGCAGAGCAGCTCCCAGTCAAACAAAGCTAGCTTGGCCACCTTATCCATCATCCATTTATTCCCCAAACATCTCACACTGCTCTGCTTCTAGCAGCATAAACAAACGGGCCTGTGTGGGGTACAAACCCACAAATGAACCTCCAGCTCCACTCAAGACTTCACACTCTGCCCTGACTGTGGTGCTGATCTAATAGCCAGCTCATGTGGGCTAACTCTTTGTCATCACCACAATGTAATAATAGCAGGCATAGATTTCTTCAGTCCTTATTAAAGCAATATCTCAGCTAAACAAATCAAATTTGCCCAATTCTTTCACAATTCCTGCTCACTCAAGATATTTCATACCCAAAGTTTTCTGTTTTCATTTTGCTCTGGAGCCGGATACCATGTCACGGAAGCTTCAATCTATGCAACAACATTTTATAAACTGCAGGATTAAAGCATCTCACCCTTGCCTCAAACCACATCTGACAGTGTGACATAGTGCTCACTCTAAATGGGGAAAAATCAAGCTTGAAGATGACTGTTAGTATTGTTTTAGCTATGCTATGCAATTTTTGTCCAGTTTTACAGATGTCAGAAAACACACAAGCAAGTCTATTGTGCTTATTTCATGTGTTTTGAGTTGACGGTGTTACATGAAAACAACATTAATTTTGTAGCACCCCAGTGTAAAGCTAATGAGTAAAGTGGGCTAAATGTTGTTGCCAAAGAATTGCTAAATAGCTCAAATTTGTAAATGGCATGCTGTCACAACTCATGATTACCATCTTTGGAAATATAAATGAGAAAACCGGGTAAAACCTGAGTGCTCAGATTCACGTGTACGTTGAGTCAAACCAGTGTGTTGGCTCTGAACGTTCTAGGAGCTTTGAGGGGGGCTAGAGGGGTGGAGGCGATGGTGGAAGTGTTTACTCTCTCACTACAGCAGTAAATAAACATGTCTTCCGCAGAACAGAGATAGAGGCTCTTTTATAGCAGTATGTTTGCACTCCTGCTGGAGGGTTGCTGGAGGCCAGCCACCACCACCGTCGCCATGCTCTGCCGGCCTGCAGGGGAACATTGGGTTCTTTCAGCAGCGGAACGGTTCTGCCCACATAGGGTCAGCCCAAGCCAAGCAAAATGAGGGGTCTTGCAGTGTTACAGTAAAAGCACAAAAGCGTGAAGCCAAAAGTGGGCAGCTAACAGCCAGAAGCAGAGTTGTATACACTAACCCATAGAAAACTAGTCCATGGGCTAAGGACAGCTCATGTATGCGGTTAAAATCAGAACTGAATTCTTAATCTGATACTAGCTTTTACTTTGGAATCCATAGCTGTGCTGTTTTTACAGCTTTCTGCTCAAAAAAGTTGTTTAGCCCTAGACACTTACATTTCATCATACTTATTCATGCATCTGTCAAATTTTTTTCACATTACTGAACACAGCGATTCTTGATTTTTGAAGGGGAATTTACATGTGATTGGGAGAATCTTGCAATCAAAGGAAGCGTGATTTGTCAGTTGGTCTAGTCAGGCAAAGCTGTTGCATTTGTGAGTTTGTAAACCTAGAGTTTCAGTCAAATAAATGTTTATGAAAAACTACTCAGACAATTGAGTTCAATAATGTCTTTAATAATCAATAGATCTCTTTGAAATGGTTTCCCTAGATGCTGGTCAATTTTGTTACATTTTGATCATTTTGTCCATACCACTGAGCTTTTGGCTCAATATGTCCTGTACTGACACTACCTCCATCTGAGATCAAATCTGTCAGGCAATCCCTATCTTCCATGCTCATTAGCTCGCTCTAGGTCAATAGTGACATTTTCCTCCACCTCAAACTCACTAATCACCCAACAGTGGCAATCGCACAAAGGCACTGGCTTCGTTTTTTTTGTGTATTCTTAGAAATGCTAAATGGTTGCCAGGGACAACAGCTTGAGGCAGGGATGGTGGCTTGCCCAGATCAAAACGTCTCTCAGCGAGGTTGCAGTCCGAGCAGTGCCAGAGCAGCTCTCAATGGACTACAAAGCTCTCTTTCTGCTACTGTATGGAGCAATACGTATGCTGATGCCGGCGCTATGTCTGTTCCCTTGTACAGGTTTGACTACCAGGAGCTGCTCCACAACTCGACATTCTGTCTGGTGCCTCGTGGGAGACGTCTGGGATCCTTTCGTTTTCTGGAATCATTGCAGGTATGAATGTTTTAACTGACCTTCCCATGAACCGTGGTCTGACCTAGAGTGAGCCACATGTGTTTCAGCCACTGCACTGCACTGTAGGCGGTGTGAAAAAATGACTTGACCACCTTGTGGCAAGAAAGAGTCAGGAAACAGCCAGAATGGTCCTGGAGTTTCCTAGATAAACAACACATTAGGTGTTGAGTGGAAAAACTTCCCAAGCATGTGTATTCTTGGGCCTCCAGGCTTTGTGTGTGAAAAGGCCGGAAGCTCGCATAGGGTGCCCTCAGTGCTGAATGGACAAATCCACAAAACGGTGGGTTTGGCAGCCAGCTCTGCTCTCACAGTAACTCCTCCTCTCTCTCCTGCTGTCTCTCTCTCTCTTTCTCTCTCTCTTTCTCTCTTTCTTTCTCTCTCTCTCTCTTTCTTTCTCTTCCTCTCTCTCTCTCTCTCTCTCTCTCTCTCTCCTTCCAAGTCCTCTCCTGTCTCTTCCTCTCTTTCCTTCTTTTGCTTTTCCATTCACTCTTCTTTGAGCTTCTATTTTATTTGGTGCCAGCCAAAGCCACAGAAAGAACTGGCAATTATCAGCACTGTGGAAACTTCTAGAACATCCTCTGACACAAACACACACACACACACACACATTCACACACGCACACACACACCAGTCAGACACAACTTTTCTTACAGGCTCTAATCCCTTACCCTCTTTTCTTTCTGTGTTTTGGCATACTCAGACTCGAACACAAACCCAAATAAAATGCCCATACTTGTCTTTGCAACAGGCTGTGCTTATTACGGCCACCTCTGATCCACCCCCTCTTGGTGTGAAAAGCAGGCAAGGTGCAGGCTCCACATAACCTTGGTTGGCTGAAGCAGTGATCTGTTACCTGAAAGCAATTCTTGCTGTCCACTGTTAGTGTCCTTTCAAGCTTGCTTAGGGGAAAAGCCGGGCTGTACGCTTCCGGAGCGCACATGTTTGATCTCAGCCTGTTCTTAATGCTACTCTCTACTGTGATTTAATTAGAAACTATGTAATGATAGACCCGTATAGGCTCCGTGCTTCAAGGGAGGCAAAACAACAAATGCAAATAAGCAAGAACGTAGAGCAACATCAAGACCTGACAGTAAACAAGAGGGAAGGGGAACATCAAACTTTGCTTCAATAAGTCAATCCCCCCCAACCCCAGCCCATGCAGGGATGGCGTTTAATTAGCAGGCCAGGGGTCCTCCGTGCCGAATGTTAGCCTGGCTGTTTCTCTTATGGGGTTTGATAGGAAGAATGAGTCACACGTCTTGTGGGACCACTTTCATGTCCCGACTCCTCCTAACCTCACTCCAAATTCAATATGATTACCATCCCTGATGGGAGCTCGAAAAAATGCACAACATCTTAATTTCAGAGCCTGTGGGATTTATGCCTGTTTCGGCAACCCCAGTAGCTACACTCTGCAGATGCTAACAATGGTCTTTGCCTCTTTTCTGTTTCTTTCCGGCATGTCCCTTAGGCCGCCTGTATCCCAGTGTTGCTCAGCAACGGCTGGGAGCTGCCCTTCTCTGATGTCATCCAGTGGAACCAGGCAGTCATTGAGGGAGACGAGAGGCTGCTTCTACAGGTAAACAGCACGCAAACAACCACAGAGCTGTACACCCCGAAGACCTATTTTTCACCTTGTGATTATGTACCTGGAGGACAGAATTTGACCTCCTGCTGTTTTTCTCTTATTTCTCGACATAATTTTCTTCTTATCCCAGATATAGTTTTTGATGTGCAAAGGGTCTTTAGGTTTTTTCCAGAGCTACAAGGATAAAGTAGCAAACAAGTAATTTAACTCCACCAATTAAAATCATGCAACCCGTGTCCCCAAATCTTTACACTCACCACCAACCGTGTAAGACATGCTATTATCACTTTAATGCAGCATATAACAGTGTCTCATTACAATAACCATGTGCTGCCAACCATATCATTATCATATCATTATGGTAAATCAGATAAGCATTACTCTCACTTCACTTCCCACACACTGCTCCAGTACCTTGACTTGCCTGTGCCTTATTATTACTTCATTACTCTCTCTGCTGGCTAATGTTATATTTAGAACTTGTTTGCTTTGGTTATTAATTCAGTTAGGTGTTTAGTTATTTATTTCACAGCACTAACACCAAATGCAGATTAATCCCTCCACATTGACCACATACCAAGTTTTTCTTTAAATTCTTATACATTTGAAATCTTCCTGCACCTGTTGTAGTGGTACATCTACAGCAGGTCAGATATATAACTGCTAGTGCACCTGGTAGCCACATATTGCATCAAAAATAAAGTCTTTCTGTATTCTGACTCTGAATATGGTTGAAGTGGCTGGTATTTTCAATGAAAAATTTTGGCGAAGCCTGTTCCCTGGATATAACCCCTTTCTCTCCCATAAGGTGCCCTCCACCGTGCGGGCCGTGGGCATTGACCGGGTGCTTGCTCTGAGACAGCGCACTCAGATGCTTTGGGAGGCCTATTTCTCCTCAGTGGATAAGATTGTTCTCACCACTTTAGAGGTTAGTGAATAGTGGCTTGCATGTCACTTGTAAGTCGCATGGGTGTGATAGAGATTGTAATCTTAAGGGAAATTGATTCAAGGATTAAGAAGGTACGCATAATTAGCACCCACTTAGTCTGGAGCCTTCAGGTTAATTGACAGACACAATGTTGGTTTTGGAGAAAATTCACGATGCAGCAGTGCCCTCTGCTGGCTGAAATTAGAAATGCATGCATTGGTGTTACTAGACATGAAAAGCAATTAATTTAGTGTCAATGTCTGTCTGACAGATCATCAAGGACAGAGTGTACGCCCACATCTCCAGGAACAAGTTCATGTGGAATGCCCTGCCTGGGGGTCTTGTGGTTCTGCCAGAGTATTCGACTCATCTGGGTCACTATCCTTTCTACTACCTGAGCCTTGGTAAGCCAGAAGAATGGGTTGCTGTGTTATGCAGAACAATCTAAAATATCAGCATCACAAAACAACATCCAAAATACATCAAAAAAGAACATTCCTTCCATAAGAGGAACACTGTTGTAAAGAGGTCTGTACTACTTGAACATTTATTGTAAATAAAAATGTAGTAGCAAAGGGAGGGGGAGGTCAAGAAGAAACTGTTGTTTATTCTTATTTTCCTCCCTAATGTTTTTTAATGCATGATGATGCACTGAAGACATGTAGAAGCATATAATAGTGGTGGAAAATTTTAAATGACTCATTTTAAAGAAATGACATCATGGATCATGCTTAATATGACTACGAACATGCAGTGACAAGGTAACATGTCAATTTGGACTTCAACGTCCTGTATTTTAAATGACTGTGCCAGAATTGTTGTATTTTACTGAGTGGTGCAGTGAATTAAACTGGCACAGTAATATTCCAGTATAGTTTCTCACTGGGAGCTTACTCTTATTGGCCACTGTATTAGACACACCTAGACCAGTGTTTCCTAATAGCCCCCTGCTCTGCATATTTTAATTTTTTCTCTTTCTCTGGTTGGAAAATACTACACTAGGTCTCCATCTGCATTCTGTACACAGTACCATTGTTGGCTGGACACTTCTTAATTATTTCCAGCCCAACACAATCCCACATTATCACAGTTAATATTGGACAACTAAAGTATCTAGTCACTGGTTCCTTTCCACTGACGGATGAGGCAGGATGTGGCTCAGGCAGATGGACTACAATGAGTAGGTTGTATGTTTAAACATATTGTCTTAGCTAGTCTCATTCATTCTGGGTTGCAGGAAATTTTCCTGGCCAGGAGTTTACTGCTGTCATCCACGCCACCTCTCCTCTAGTGTCTCAGTCTCAGCCAATCATGAAGCTCCTACAGGTGGTGTCCAAGTCAAAATACTGCTCACAGGTGCAGCACATCTCGTCTCTTTCAAAACATCCTTTGGTTTCTATACTAAAAATTAATCCAGACTTATCATGTAGGGTTGTTATCATATATGCGTCAGAGCTATTTTTTCTTGTACAGCTTAATATAAATTTTTGTCCAGCATCCTCTGCATTTATTTATTTATTGATTGATTGATTGATTGATTGATGTTTTTCATTCTGAAAAATGTAATTTAATTATTTTGTAACATAGATGTTATCCTAAATTTGGCTATATAAATTAAAGTGTTTTAGATGCATATTTGGGGGCATATTTAGGGTTTACACAAAAAATAGGCATTTTTAGGCTTTTTACCACATCAAACCAACGGGTTTTTTCACCATGCTATCGGAAGTTAACTGTATATTACTGTACTGTATATTACTTCTTTCCTGGGGTTGCACTGCACTGATCACCAACAGGTATTTTAGATATTTTATTCAACATTTCAAGTATTGTGGGAACATCAAGAAGAAACCTTATTTGCACAGTGTACTAGAATCAGAATCAGAAACAGAATACCATCATACTAGAATTATTATGTAAATGCTGTAGATGGTGTTCTATTTCATAACCATAGTGTAGAGTAGGTTGGTGACACTACAGGTATGTAGAGCAGTGATGTGAATCGTGACTGGATCTTTTCATACCTAACTTTCTGCAGATCATCATCCTGTGGAACAGTGAGAAGCCACCCCCTCCCCGGAATAAATGGCCACCTATGCCAGTGCCGCTTGTCGTCACAGATGGCAGAAAGAAAGTAAGTGTTTCCAAATGAGAGCACCATCAAGCTGTGGCCATGTGCAACAGGAAAACCCCCCACTTTCCTCGGCTCACTCCCTCTCTCTTTTCCACAGACCAGTAGCCGCTTCTTGCCCCATGTCACGATTGAGACTGAAGCAGTGCTGAGCCTGGATGAAGATACGGTGCTACTGACTAGTGAGGTTAGAGCTTTGTTTGTCTTCGTTTTCATCTTGATCTTTAACCAAGAAAAGAAGTATTCCAATCTGCTTCTGGATCTCAACCTTATCTCAACCACCTAATGTTAATGTAAGACACAAAAAACTTCAAACTGGTGTTATCAATAAAATGAAACTTATTTGGTATAATATTAATGTATTGCATTTTTGTAATATTCTAACACCCTGAAACTTTATTTCCAAAAGTATGTGGCCACTTAACTGTCACGAATGAGTTTGTAGCACATCCCTTTCCACCTCTATTGGCTTTAATATGCTTGTTATATATAATTGCTTCCCCTTTCCAGCATGATATCTATAATGTGTCTGTATGCTGTGTCATTATCTTTACCATTCAGTAGAAATAAGAGGCCCAGCCCTCACCCTGAAAGACAGTCCTGTTGGCACTTTGCATTTCAAAAGGCAGCATTCTCCTAGAATCCATAAAATCCAGATTGGCTCAAAAGATTGGTCCATATTGATCTACAAAATTGAGAACAAGTTTTCACATTTCCTAAGTTACAGACTAGTGTAGGATTATTATAACATAATAGAAAATGACTGTGGATAAGACCTTCCAGACTTAACACATTTTAACATTGAACATCATCTCCGGCTGTTCATGTTTTATTAAAAATCTGAACAGCAAGATGGCTTGATAAGTTTAGATAGAATTATGGTCCTTTAGGGACACACACATGCCAAAAGTATTTTAACATTAACATTACAGAAAAGCTACTGTCACTCCCTACTTACTGTGTGGCCAAAAACAAATCTTCACATACTACACAGACAAAAACATGGACAAACAAACAAAACGACCACACAATAAATATACCTATTTATTATTGTTATTGTATATTTAAAAAAAAAACACAATAATAATAATATGATGATCCATCCAGCCATGGATAAGTTGCTGTGATATTCATTCTGATTAGATCTGTCATGTATGGAACTTTAGGTTTGGCGAAATACCTCTGAAGCAATGCCCAATCCAAAATACAAAGTAGCTTCTGTGCAGGTTGTTGCCAATATCAGTTTGCTATTTGAATGAACCCTGATATATCACTGATATATCACCAGGCATGAGCAATTGTACACACCTAGAGAATTGACTTCAGAAGCGGAACTAAGCTACTGTAGGCAATTCTTCTTGTACACAGACAATAGTCAGCCACAGATGGCAACTGCATCAATAGGATCTGAGCTCAGGTCCAACAGACCACAAACCTCGTAACTGTCTGATTTGATATATTTGTGTTGCCTCCTAGGTCAACTTTGCCTTCCATGTATGGCAGAGTTTCCCTGAAAGGATTGTGGGGTATCCTCCTAGAAGTCATTTCTGGGACCCTGTGAAGAAAATATGGGGCTACACTTCCAAATGGACAAATGAGTACTCCATTGTGCTGACTGGAGCAGCCTTCTATCACAGGTAACTGATTACAGCGACTGTACCAACACAGCATCAAATATGTGATGCAATAGAGATGAGAAATGTTTGAGGAAACAACATACAAAATGTACAGATTGGGCAGTTGCATATAATCTTCATATTAATTTACATGTCTCACATTAATAGATCAGCAAGAAATACAAAGAAATACAAACGTGGTGTGCAGCATACAAAGCATGTATAACATTATTAGCTATAGTTATGATACGGTCTCTGTATTTGTCCACTTTTATAGACAGCAGCATGCCATACTTTCGGAATATAGTATATTTTTATTAACATGATTATAGTCCTACAGACTAAGCAATCCTAAATGGTCAAGTATAAGCTTATTTCATTTCAGACACCAAACATGTTTTTGAACTGTTCCAGCAGTTTAACAATCTGGTAATACACCTTCAGTCATCTGATCATACAGTATTTCCCTTTTTCCTGTAGGTATTACCATTACCTGTTCTCTCATTACCTGCCCCCCTCATTACGGGCACTAGTGGACCGCACCTCAAACTGTGAGGACATCCTGATGAATTTCCTGGTGGCGTCAGTGACACACCTGCCACCCATTAAAGTGGCCCAAAGGAAGCAGTACAAAGAGTTGCCTGGTCCACAGGTGAGCCATTGTGTAATAAAACGTACTGCCTGCAGCATTGTGTGTGATTATGAACGGAAAACGCTCAAGCAGTTGTCACAACTTAACACCATGTAATTACTTTTCCATGGAGACAAGAAAAAAGGTAGTGAAGCAAGTTTCTTTGTCGTTTCACAATACCGAGTGCCCCAGATTTCTATTTTTTATTATGAATACAGACTATTTTCATCTCCTGCCTGAACAGTTATATCTGCTCACGCTGGCACAGAACATGTATTTTGCCTTTAGTCTCTGCGGTATGCTGATGTATGACTAAACAGAAGGCATGAGGCTTTTAACTCAGGAGGGGCTTGTCAATTAGCTGGTTTGGTGTGTTAGAGCAAGAACATCAAAATGAGCAGTTTATATATATATTGCAGGATCAAGGTTGGAAATGTACCATATTTCCATTTCTCTCTTCCCAGAGCACGAACGTTGCCCCGTGGGCAACCCCCGAGCACTTTAATCAAAGGCAGGACTGTGTCAACACCTTTGCTAGCTGGTTTGGCTACATGCCCCTGGTGCACTCTCAGCTTCGCCTGGACCCTGTACTCTTCAAGGACCATGTGTCTGTCTTGCGCAAGAAGTACAAAGACCTTGAGCGTGCCTGAGCCACACAGACAGTTAGAGAAGAGGCTTGGTGGAGAGGAGCTTCTGACTGATAGACAGGTTCTTAAATGGTCTCAGGATTCTGCAGAATGTGACAGCTAGCCTCGGCTGGATCCTCCTGCCCAGAGTGCCTGAGGTGAGGTCTGGTTCTTCATATTGGATGGACAGCACAGTGGAAAAGCTTCATCTATTGCACCAGCTGCACCAGCTGCCATTTCAATTTTTGAAGAGTTTTAACATTAGCACCTAGCAGGATGCCATTTGTGCTGTGGACATTTCTGGATGCCAGAGGAGTGACAAAGGGATAAGCTGAGTCTTTGAAGCTACAACTACATGACCAATAAAATATTTCTGAAATGCAATGCTGCCAGTGGATTGGTATACTTTACCATATTTAAACAATTGCTTTCAAAATGAGGCTAATTTCTTTTACCTGTCATATAAGCTCAAAAATGTACTAGTTAGAGGTTTGTTTCTTTTCTTTTCTTTTTTTTTATTTATACAAAATGATTTGGGGACATTTTACTAAACAAGTGTCCCAACATTTTTTTCTTGAGATTATGAAAAGGTCTACAAACATGTGTACAGTACTAAAAGGTAGCATTCTCTCACACACATACATGCATACACACACACACTCTTACACCCTCTTTCCATTAGAGAATATAGCTGCCAGGGTACAAATGTGACACATCAAACAGTTTACTACTCAGAGGGCCAAGGATTCCATGCTGGAATGTGTCTCCCCCATCTATTCCTCCAGCAATTACTCAGGAACAGTCTTTGTGCTTGGCAATGAATTCATATTAATCTGCTAATGCAAAACTATACTAGTTCAGTGCTTAAAGGCCAAAGTTACATTATCACAGCCAAGACTAAATGGAGCAAGTTCTCCGCCTGAGGCTGAATGAGTCTGATCTCATTAATCAAGAGTGAACACCACATGGTACTAACAGTAGTGGAGCAGTCTGCTGGAGCAGTCTGCTGTCCTCAGCTGCCTTGTAAGAACACCTGACTGGGACGAAGAGTGGATCTGAAGGGCTCCTCGCGGAAGATGGCTAAATCTAGGTGTACTGGATGAAAAGAGATGAGGAAAGCCTTTCTGGTCATTTGCGCATTGTGAGCATGGCATTGATGTCCCACAGGAGATTCCTCAACTGATCCATAAGCACCTTCATCTCTTGATTCTTCTGCCTTACTTTCTGTAAAAGTCACAAAAAACCCATCAGACAACAGAGGCTTTTCCATTACAATTACAATTTCAGTTACATGTACAATTACATTTACGCTATTCTTGAGTTCAGCATGACACCCAATTTTCCATGTGTTACAGCAGGTTAACCCACCAAACCACAAGGGGCTTTATCTGCATAATTCAGTCATTAGCCAGCCAACTGATTAACTTCCCGCTGTCTTCAATGAATACTAGTAGCTTTAACCATCGCATAAGGTTTTGTTGACAAAATTCTGTCTATTTGAGCAAAGGGAATGCCTTAAATGACTTGGATTCTCTACCAGGTAAGTTCAAAACAGCTCTAGCTGTTTTAATATTTAAATTATTACTGTAACAGTTTACTTATTTACACCCCCCCCCCCATTTTGGAGAAAGAGAATATTGCCTCTAGTACCTCATTTCAGTGGAAAAGGTGAAACTAAAATGTATTTTGATTTTTCATTAGGATTTTCATAAACACAATGACGTGTGATGGTTGTTAAAATATTTGATCATTTATCTAAAAACAAAAACATGTTTTAATGAAATTTAAACATGGTTTCAAAAGATAATTTGCCAATATGGAAATAACCTGTCATAGATTGGGTTATATTAGGCAGTTGTGGATGCTGTTGTGTTTAAGTATCTGAGCCACTTTGACATGGGCATAATTACAAAGGCTAGATGAAAACTGCAGGTCTTGTGGGTTACACCTGGTATGCAGTGGTTAAAACCTACCATAATTGGTCAAAACTGAACCGGCAAGGCTGCCCAAGACTGGCACCATCCAGGCTGATCAGCCACAGACCAACCAGAGTGCCACTCCTGACCCATACCCAAGGCATACATTGGCATTAGCATACTTTGGTGGGTTTTTAAATAGTAGGTTTGCTACTGGATAATGTTGAAAATGCATTGAACACATTTTAATCTTTATATTTAATGCTTAGTGTATAATATATTCAAAAAGCACAGCAGGGCAGGTTTACCTATTTATTGTTTAAATTGTGTTCTTGCTCAAAAAATATTTAAGATGTAGTGAGACATGCTTATATAAAGTACAGTAAGCCACTGTTAACCAACAAAGACAGGCTTATTATGTTATAATAGAGTTCCTGCTTGAAAAGGTCAGAACTATTCTGGTGGCATGAGGGTGACCTACACAATCTCAGGAATACGGTTTTAATACCATGGCTGATCAGTTTCATTGTGTATCCATATACAATACCACAAGAAACATGGATTTGTCATTAGTTTACCATAATCAGCATTAAACATAACACTCAATTTGCCTATGTTGGACTGTAATTAAAATGTACATGTGCATTGTAGACATTGCGATTTCATCTTCACGTCAACATTACTGTACGAGAAATCAGAGTTCTCCATCATTTCCAAGTTCAGTTCCCTGAATGATTAATCAGAAATCTTACAAAACTGGGGGAGCACTAGGGGAGCACAGCCCTCAGCATCGGTGCAACAAATGAAATCCTGCCTCTCATAATGGTGGGAATATTTTGCTATGTTAATTCTTCTTAGTAGGCAGAGATCCACAGGAAAGGGGGCTGGTGTGTTTCTCCTGCAAAGCAGGGTGAACTCCTGGACCGTAATTAGATCTTTACCATTAAAAGTAATTGCATGCTCCATGTCTACTTGCTATTTAAGGTTTGCCTTATGAGCTTTCAGTCATTAATTTCTCTTAATGTCTGCATTAATAATTAGGACAATGGAAGGAACAAACCTCCACAACTTCTTGTCTGTCCTGAGTTACCGCAGGACTGCAGGGCTCCACTCTCGCTGGAACCACCTCCTCTCCAACATATGGCACCAGCTATATACACACACACACAAAAACACACACCACACAGATTGAGATCCATGTGAATGTAATGTGACTGTCCTAAAATGCACTGTCAGCCTAACTTTGCTTTAAAATATGGTCTCGTAAAAAAACACTTTATGGAGTTCAAAACACAGTTAACGTAATACAGTTTTATATTAAGTGAAATGATTACATATAATTTATAAATCATTAATCTTGTGCTGCTGCAAATAAACGCATTTTTAATGATTGACTTGAAGCCTATATTAGGTTTTACACAATATGTCACATACGAGGTGTACTTCAGAATATAATGTATTGATTCATTAGTTTATGTGTAGTATTACAGAAAATAACATTTCTACTTGATACTGTGGGTTTTGAGCAGACAGACACAGCGCAGAGCCACCAAATGCTGAAGTGTTCTGGGGCTGTTTTACTTTGTGCTGTGGGCTAATTAGAAACAAAATGGGATCAATTTTTTTCCTATAAATACAGAACTTGCTTATGTTTACAGAGATAAATCTTTCATTTCTGAAAAATATGATTACTTATATTCTGGTTACTGGAAATATCAGGGTCCGCTTTAAATAAAAATTCTATGCCAGGTCATGACCTGCAGCAAATATAAAAAGTATTTTTGAAAGCAAAGCAACATCAATCTAATATAAAATCATATTTGATTGATTTGTGAACACCAATGTTTTATAATTCCTGGTGACAGACTTCAAACAAAACTCTTCTTTGACTATTTTGAGTCCTTGGATCTTCTAGTACCGTTTATCTAATTCCAAGTCTTAAAACACATTTGCCATGTGGCAAAATTCAGGTTTAACTTTGTATGAACCCCAGCCACCCACATAAGCTCTTACATAAATGGCTGAAGTTCCCCCTTTTGATGCAAGAGAGAAAAGACCCTCACTTCAGCAGGAGACTCCTGAAGGTCAGAGGTCATCTCTAGACAGCGCTCGTAGAGCAGACGAAGTTTACGGAAGAGCAGGGTTAGTTGGCGCAGGTGTTCCTGCAGTTTGCCAAATCGGTCCTGATACACTGCCTGACTCTGCGTCACACCATTTGGCAACTGGAGAAAACACACAGGCAAGTCAGTGCAGTTCATCATGTGTATGTAGCCTAGAGGTGGGCAGTTCAGAAAACAAATATCACGATATGTAGACATTTTCCTGATAAAAAATTGTTTCATAAAAGTTTAAGCACAACATTCCATGCAGCTGAATGGGAAAAGGATCTGGAGAGTGGGGAGGACAAGAAATAAATCTCAAAATGTTCTGCTTTTCTTTAGACTGGATATAACTGTGGCTCAATTTAAAAAAATACTTGGGTTCATTATCCTGTCACAGAATTAAATTTTGTCCAGTGATACAGAAGGAATTGTGTGATGTTGAAGAAACAGCTGGCTTTATTCATGATCAAACACAAAATGAATGTCAACTCACTAAAGACAGACCGGATATGTCATCTGTAAAACCGATCACTTAAGCCCTCGTGGCTAAGTACGGTGTTACTTCAAAGTGTAAAACACTGAAAACCAGTCAGTTACATCTGCTTTAAATATTTCTAATACATTTTGTAATACATTTTTTAAATAGCAAGGTATTGTTTATTTGTATTTTTATTTTGTATTTGCACCTGGTGCCAAGACTTTATAACACCAGATGTACATCAACTTGTTCACTACATCCTATATCCATCACTACTATATTTGATTTATTTAAATGCAAAACATGTCTTTTTAAAAGGGCCCAATAAGAACATGCACAGCTGAAGCACAAACAGCAGAAAAGAAGACCACCTTGTGTAAAACCGAATAACAAATGAAATATAAATTCCTGTCTGTTAATATTTTTTTAATTACCATTTAACTTTCATTTCTGAATTAATTTATAATAAAACTATGGGCCAGAGTTAATTACCCAATTAGGTTTGGACCACAGTATTTTTTCTCTGTCCATATGTGTTTGAAAAAATCTCAGAGCAGTAGAAATTCTGCAGGTTCATTTGAACTGAGCCCCATCCAACACATTTGGGATGAACTGGGCTGCGATTCACGATAACGACTGATCATAGCGCTTAAGAGCGTTTTCTACGAGTCATTTCGCGAACGTTCGTTATTGTTTCACGTGCGTTTCCCAAAAATGCACTGAACACAGTTGCACGTAGCCTTGCTTTAAGTGCTACTTAAGAGTCGCTATCCGTTGGTCAAGTGCTGAAATGTCACGCTGTAGAATGGCTCGTCATTTTTGCACATGCTGTCATAACAATCAATCAATTTTTTTACTTCCTTTTATTCTTCTACTTGTATGTATATTCAACTCGAATAACATAAAAAGTCCTGTTATTTCTTCTTGAGAAAGTTTAAAAACATAAATTAACTGGAAATGTCGTACTATCTTGCTCCAATCTTGCATAAAACAAGTTCTAACAGTCCTTGCCCGAAATGACATCAGCATCATTTTCGATAATTATAGGAAACTTTAATTATTTAGGTAGAATTATTTATCAATGTCTCTATCAACAATTGCTTATCATCTAAATAAATAAATAAGCTCATACATTTATTTTTGAAAAGTTTAGCCTAATTATCTTCACCTGATGTGCATTTACTAAAAGAAGAACAATTTAAATTAGCACACACCTATGGGTGGAGACACTAGAAAATGGCTGAAA
Organism: Rhabdalestes septentrionalis; assembly: GCA_037832545.1. Taxonomy (NCBI): domain Eukaryota; kingdom Metazoa; phylum Chordata; class Actinopteri; order Characiformes; family Alestidae; genus Rhabdalestes; species Rhabdalestes septentrionalis. The sequence continues at coordinate 9,521,939 of JBBMFX010000134.1, read as the reverse complement.
CCAAAAAGTGGAAATTAATGTAGTTTTAGAGGAGGTGGAGCAACAAAAACATATCATTTTCAGCAGGTTTAAGGGCAGTCATACAAATAGAGAAAAACAAACGATCTGGGACGATATTGCTACAAAACTTTTTATTTTATTTCTTTATTGGTTATTATTTCTATATTGAGTTGTGTAATGAGTAGAAAATAGAAATGAATAAAAATATACGCACAAATAAAATGAAGAATGACTGAAGAGAAGTAAATTGTAGGTGCAATTTGCAGGTTGTCCAGCAGGTGCCCTGTCTCCTTACGATGCACTTAAGGCTTTACGATTACTCCAGAGCACTCGTAGATCTACGAAGATTTTCAAGTGCTA